>JAGFPH010002279.1:152713-171827 GCA_018207615.1 Philaenus spumarius | reverse complement strand
CCCCCCCCCCCCTGATCGCTTCCTTCTTCAACACTCGCGGCGAAGCAAATTCAAATAGATTACCTATTATATTGCTATGATATTTTCAGGGGAAAGACAATTGATTAGGACAGTGATTTTTATTTTTATAAAGAAGGGGGCATTTTTTTAAGTAAATAAAATAAAATAAAATATGACCAAAATATGATTCGGTAAAGTAGTAGCCTATTTAAAAGTAGTAGACCTAATTTCAAACTGGTAAAATAGGCCGATGGGATGTGATGTGATGCTATCTCCACGTTCGCTGTTTTAGGTATTTACATTTTTTTCGAAATCCAAAATTAATTTTACATGCCATAGTATTTTGACAATCCATTTATTAAATTGGTCTAGTCGTTTCGCTATTAGGCCTATAGAGGCAAAGTCGGAGGTACAGTACATATTTCTTTTTTGCAAAACTGAGTAGTCATAAAGAAAATTTTAGGCACTTAGGCCTACGTAAGCTAAGCTTAGGCCTACTATTTTGTTTAAGATAACCCATGCAATATTTTGATATCGCATTCGGTAACATATCGAATGCCAATTTAAATATTATCGTTGCCCTGTTTTCGACGACCTCAAAACTGAATGATATCATTTATTGCAATTCGACATAACTGATAGTCAAACATATGCCTACTCTAAGGCTTCGCAGTAGATGCAAAAAAAGAGATGACAATTTTTGTGCAACATTTTGTCCAAATATAGCGTAAACCGAAGTAGCCTATTATACAGCTAAATGTATTAATGTGTTATCTCTTTCAACCATGAATAATTCAAGTCCATGAGTAACAAAAATGAACCTTGACCTCAGCCAATATTAACTCGTTAGCTTATGTGTCGGCAGTATACATCCCAACTAATCTAATTATAGAAATACAAGAATTTAATTTGCTGATTGTTGTAGGCCTACTCAGTAGCCTACAATGTGTAAAATCCACCTTACTGGTTGTTGGAAGACTGTCCTATGGTTAAATTGAGAAGATATAGGCTACATTTTTTAAGAAGTATTCAATTTTAAAGGACCTTTAAAGTGAGTAAGACTTAAAACATGTTTAAAAACAACTTCCAAAAATATGATTTTTCCGTTACTAGGTTACAATATATATTGCTTAGGTTCTGTAGGTGCAAAATAATGCGGTTTCACACAAACAAAGTGTGTCAACTGATTTGTTTGCTCTCTATATATGAAATGAAGACCTTCCTCTTGCTATATAACAAAATCGTATAGATCACATTTTTCTGAATTTACAGGATCTTCCTTCTGTTCTTACTCTCTCAGCTTATTAGAATTTAGCATCTTTTTATTCCGACAGTTGTTTTTTGAAATAGGAATATTTTTTATATAGACTACATAAATATAAATACTATAGTTATGGAATCCAAAACATTCCAGGATCAGTAGCCTAAAAACGAATTCATCAGCGCCATCTAGCAGTTCCTAGGCAACAACAAGTAGGGTTGTACAATCGATGGCCGATGTTTTCATGTCGATGATCGATGTTTTTTACATCGATCGAAATCAATCGATAATTTTGCTACATCGATGATTTTCCCCGACATCAATGTTTTTAAATATTTACAGTATTTTTTGTGCATTCATTTTGATAAATTAATCATGAATTGACATATTGAGTTTGACATTAATAATTAAGAACGTATTGACAGAATATTGTTTTCAATGAGAATTCAACATTATATATAAATGTAATATTTACGTTTTGTATCAATTAGGGTTATATTGTCTTAGGCCTAAGTAAAGTTTTAACAAACTAAGATTAAATACATTCTATTTTTTAACAACAATTTTATAAATAAATAATAAATATTTATTTAATGACATAAATTTTAAGCAGCAACTAACTCTCTTTTTCAGAAATTTTAAAAGCATTAGGTCATGTTATTTGGTATGGCGTCACATCGATGGTTACTGACGATTTTAACATCGATGTTCTAACTATCGATGCTCATCCCAATTAACAATCTTACTTGGGGTTTTCTAATATTGTCTGTATAAGACGTACAAGCGTTCCTGCAAACACTTTAAATTCAGAAAAAGTGTTATACAACTTTGATGGTTTGTTGCAAATTCTATGCAATGCGTTCAGATTTCACATAGCCTATTCCATTTTTAATTTTCCGAAACAAGTAGGCTAGAAAAGCACGAGTGTTTATCATAATACAAATTTTTTAAGGTTGCCTGCATCGACAGTTACATATTATGGAAAGTGTTAAACTAATCTAGATAAATCAACTTCATTATACGGATATTTGTTTAGGCCTAAACATGTAAAAGTAGCCTATTGAGTAAATAATTGACATAATTAGATAAATAATATAGGAGCTCTGAAGGTAGTCCTTTGCTCTTTGTTTACCCCCAGCAGCGTAGTGCGATACAAATACAGTAGACATACAATTAAATTAAAATATATTTAAGTCGGTCGTTAAAGACAGTCTTTTTGAAGAAGCTTGATGATACGATAGGCCAAGACACCCAGGAACAATGCTCTACACATTAATACAAATGTTCTAAATTAATTTAATGAGCAGCGTTCTAGTAAATTCGTTGCAATCATAAATATGTAGACTACCTTTATTCTTTATAATAAGAGATATTTTTACAGTAAGTAGTAGGCGCAATATTTGTAAAAGAATCAAATCGTATTTGTAAACCAGTAACCCCCCTTAGTCCGTTATGTGCAGAATCTGCTGCACTTAAAATAATCACTTAATTTGTTTGTGTTAATAATAACTTGTAAACTAGTTCTAAAACGAAATGAAAAGTAAAGTCAAGATGGTCCTTGGAGAGAGTGAAAGAGGAGGAGAACGATGTTAACCTTGAATACTGTATGTCAGAAGAATCCCGACTACGGAGTGTTGCGATTGGCCGGTTCAAGATGGCCACGCCCCTCAAGCGACCTGCTAACCACGTCCAAAGGAACATATTTCTCTGTGGCAGTAGGCTAACATCGCTAGAGCTGTACGCTTGGGCCGAGTACGAGTGTCGTCAAAAAAATAGTTGTATTGATCACAGTTTGGGATTTTATTATCGTTAGCTGGATGTGATCGTTTAAAACTTATTTATTTTAACGACATTGTAGCCAGAAGTGATCAGCGTAAACCCAGTGAAAGTGAATTTGTTTTCTAGTGAAAGTTATTTTAGAAAAAAATATTCGCCTAGTAAAATATAATCGAGTGTCAAGTGATTGTTGTCAGTGCTTCTCGTGTGTGTTTTTATTCAAAAATCAAACTGGGATTTCAAAGCCATGTCTACGGCCGTTTTGCAGAATTCTACACTCTATGATTTCGGGGAATTGTTGTTAAAGGTAAGTTCGGACTTGTTTTGTTTACATAGACTTTGAACTTTATAAGTTGGCGAACAAACACAAATTTTGGAAAGTCGGTCGTGGTCGGACTTTGTAATAACAAGTTTTATGTCCTCAACATTTTAGGTTTTTGTTAACCTCGGTAGGCTATTCGTAACATATCTCGAGAAAATTTCATTTTCTAACTGCATCGGGAGGAGATTGTGACTAGTAAACTCAAAGTTTTGTCGTTTAGCGAGTATAAAAATATTTCATTAAAATGTGTAGATATTAGGAATTTCTTTTCGTGATTGTACCATTAAAATGTAGGCCTAGTCTGTCGTATAATATATAGGCCTAAGTATTTTTTATTAAATTTATAAAACTGGTCTTGGTCTAGGTTTTAATTTTAGCTTCAGCTGTTGCAAAGGCTAGAAATCCAAGAAATAATATTATTAAAGTACCAACGGTCACTCAATATGATTTAAAATCTAACAAAAATAAAGTAGTTATAGGCCTACTTAATGCGTAGTTTGTTGTTAGCCTATATAGGCTACCAGTACAAAAACATAACTTATTATGATATCTGAGATTAAATTTTCTTTCAACTGATTTTGTACCAATATAATACCAGTTAAAAGGGTTGATTACGCAGTTTTTGCAAAATATTTTAAATAGCTTAGTAGACGGAGACGTTTGGTTTGGTCAGTTAGCGATTACTCTTTTGGATTCATTTTCAGTGTGGTTAAAACGCGATTGGATGTCCTGTAGGTTTATTTCCTCTTCTATTTTGTTTTAACTTGCTTGTAGGATGTTTCGACTTGTAAATGCAATGGTTACATAAACAATTGCATAATTAATGTGCGAAGTGTTTACGAAGATAGTTCTATTAGTATTACTTTTAATTGCCTATTATAGGCCTATTAGTCAATTTATTATACAGTATTTTGAACGCGTCTATTGCAAAATAAATATTTGTTTATATCTTTAAGTAGGCCTAAATTCTTTTGGTAGGGCCTATACCGATTAACGGATTGATTTGTTTTATTCAATTGTGCGTTTGGTACTCAAGATTGAATTTATTGTGAAATTAATATTTGTTAGGCCTACATGCATTGATTTATAAGAAATGTTTGCCTTACTTGATGTTTAAAAAGTTACAATAACTATGAAAGATCCACTTTAAAATTCAATAAAATATTAATTGACTTTGCAAATTAGATAGGCTGCTAAGTGAAGCTTACGTATTTTTTTCATTTAAATGTGGAGACCTATTATAGCTTATTTAAACATTTTGTTAGTAAATATTTGAACGAATTTGTTCGCACGAAAATTTCACCCAAGGTTCTGATAAATTTACCCATTAAATTGTATTTAAATAAGAAAATGTAACCAGTCTGTTATTGTATGGTCGGTTCAGAACAGTTCATAATATGCATTGTGTTGAAGAGAAAGTTTATGTTTGTGCAATGTATACACGTGATTTAATTTTATTCTTCATTCCAGTTGTAATTTATTTTAATCCGCATTATATTCGGTATCGTTGAAGTACTGTAGTCTGTCAGTCTGTCTGTAAATTCACAGGCATAACTTTCCAAGCATAGTGCGTTATCGTTTGTTTAGTTTGGGGGTTCCGTACGAACAGAAATGTAAATAAATACGCTTAATAATTAATTATGAATAGTTTTAGTATTCAATTCATTTTTGTAAGTCTTGTACGTAGTCAGGCTATAATTAGAAATTTAAGCTATGGGACTTTAATAATAATAATAATCATGGGAAGGTTTTTGGAAAAGTAAAGTTGAGGGAGAAAAACTATTAGAAAAAGAAATTTGTATGATTAAAATTTTTTTAAAGGTTTTTTTGCGTTATAAGTAGGCTTATTATGGTATTAGCCTAAAACTAGATAATACACATTATTATTCATTGTAGGCTACTATATTTTTCAGACAGTAGACCGATTTTCGTCTTTCAGAACGTTTATATTTTGGGGCTTTAGTTTTCTAAAAAATTATAATATTTTTTGACGATTTTCTCGGGTGGAGTATCGTTTGAAATGGTTTTATTTAAGCACATCTAGTCAGAATGGGTTCTAGTGTGTTGTGTTCAGTAGGGTAGCCTAGCCCATATTCACAACAATTTCATTCTCGCTGTCAATCTCCGATAATAGGCCTACAGCTACCGAATTTGCCGTTAATAGCAAATGATTTATTTTGTGCTTTACACCTAAACATAACGGAATCTTGTAACGGTGCAATTCGTATCACGCTTAATAATGCCTGTTTTAGAACCTAAATTCTTTTTACCAGATTATATTTTCCTCGATTAACGTGCATTCAGTCGTTTTTAAGTCGCAATATTTTGTAAACAACGCTCTTTTATTCGTTGCAGAGCTCTTGTGGAAATTAGTGATAAGTTTGACATTTTGTTAGGAGCACGAATATTTCTGAATTATTCAACTAAGTTAGACATAACACTTTTAGATTTCGAACAGATGTTACATTTATTTGAACAAAAGTTTACGCGTAGCACACAACAATAATTTTATTACTGAATTACACTATAATGTGTAAGCTTTGAATTTTTTGTTTAAAATGTGTGTTTTGGAGGTTAATATTATGGAACTTACCGATTTTAATTAAGAACACAGATCCTGTAAAATCAGGTCTTAGCATAGTTGATATTTAATCTGGTTTTTCTGACCTTGTCATTTGAAAATAGGCTAATTTGTTAACTTGCTATTGGAATTACTGTATATTATTTAGTTTGACATTGTGTAGAACATTGGGCCTATTGCTTTCGGATATTGTGAACTGACAATTGACTATTTTATATTAAGCACATTAGGTGCGTACAGATGTGTTTCACATTTTCAATCAGCTTATTTTGAAAAAGCACGAGGAATGACAACATTAACAAGTTCGAAATTGCATCTATTCCGATAAGTATTTTTTTTTAGTTAAATCGTCGCATTAAAGTTCCTTATTTTGTAATAATGAAAGGTATAAAATTAAAAAAGCTCGTTCGATTGAACACATTTACAGCAGTTCACAGCATTTTACAAACAAAGCTTTTAAAACGTTATTTTTAGATTCAAAACTTCATCGCGCCACTGAGTGCTTTATACCTGTTGCTTGAACTCTACCCTCCCCCCAAAAGCCTGCCTCTATTTCTTTGTCCTTGAAGGGAGGGTAGGGAAGGGGCGATGCACTTGTTCTGGGCTATTGTTCGTTACACAAGATAGAAAGATATTTTCCGAGAATTTCTATGCAAATAGGCGTAGTTAAAGTGTTTAGTTGCAGATCATTAATTTGGTCTGGTTATCTTTTTAATTAGCCTAAGCTGTTTTAATAGGTCAACGTTTTGGGGGTTAATTGACCGTAGTAAAACAATTATTTAAATAATTTAGTAACCAAACTATTTCAGTGCCCTTTAGTTTGGAGAAATGAGCTGTTAGAACTAATTGCATATTTTCCCCCAAAAATAGTTTGTTGAAAGTTATTGTTGCCTGGAATTGCTCACAAGAACACTTTTATTTATTGGGGAGTTTTCCCACATTTTAGGCTACATTTTAATTTTGGTTTGATTAGGCAATGACGACCTCTTTGAAAGTAAAAAATAATAAATAGCGGACTGTTTGCTTTTTTATTTCAATAAATTGTAGGTTATTTTTTTCAGCCTACCTGTACTAAAAATACTTTTATATAAACATTTTCACCAGTAAACAAATTTTAATTTCTAAATGTACCGACTCAAAGTACAGACATGTTGATTCCAAAGTTTGTCTCTAGGAGCGGAACCATCGTTGTTCGTGGCCTTCAATATCCATTGTTTGTTCAGATAAATAGTTGTGTAAGCTATCTTCTAAGATAAGAAAAGATGGTTCTCTGTTACAGGAAGTGGGTTCAGAGAGGGCAGTTTTGTAATTTTATTCAAACTTTGTACATTTCTGTTTAGCCTTACTATATAGTTTGTGTTCTTCCTTATACGATTTAAGTCCAATTACCTAGGCCTAACCTCAAATAAAATAGGTGTTTCTTTAAACAAAAATTGTATTATTCAAACCTTTGTTATTAACAGATTGTAACAGTATGAAGTATAACTCAAATACTAACTACTTCATTCGATTGTGTTGGAACATTTTGACAAGTGCGTTGTTCTGAATGAATTACAAAATCGATAGTTATAAAAAAGTTAACCAAAGTGGAACAATGAATACAATGTCGTTAAATATATTGCAAAGAAGATTGCCAGTTCATTCTAGCTCTTTTATATCCTGCATGTGTATTTTTTTAAATAAATTTATTCCTAACCACTAAACGTATCTTGAAGCTGTTGTGGCGTGTATGCCAGTTTGACCTTTGCTAGGAGCGTGGACGAATGGGGAAACGTGTTGGAACGAGATACTCGCAACAAAATGCCGCCCTTGAAGGCTTCTTACGTTTCGATGTATCGATATACACAGATCATGTTCTCAAGAATCGCATGTTACGGTTTGACAGGAGAGGCCGCAGTGCTGCTCGTATTGCAACTAGTGGTCAGTGTTTTAACCACTCATAGGTTCTCTACGGTAATGTACGAATCTTCCAATGTGAAACTTAAAAACAATTAAATTCCATCATTTATGGTTTATTAAAACAAATGTTGTTGCTTTCAATATCCAAGTTCAGCCAAGAACCGAAATGTGTACTGGTTCTGATAAAGCTACTTGAACAAAACCAAAATGTTAACTATGGGCATGACAGAGGAGACAATGTTGTAAGAAAGCCCTCGAAATGTCGGGCGTTTTATAAATAATTTATGCAGAAAGTACACAGTGAAACGTTATATTTTTTTTTAAATTAACGTTAATGCAGATTTTTTGAACATTAATTATTTGTTTAAAATGTGTTTTTAGTAATAATTACAATAGGGACAATGTATCCTAAGAGTTTCGTAACCTTAAAATGTTCCCAACTGTGCATTTTTACTTTAAAAAACTCCCAACCTAATTTATTTCTTCATATTCCATTTGTGAAGTGCTATATACGTTAATGCACAATTAGGCTATTTTAACAATAAGTACATTATTGTGCACTGCCGACTCGATGTATTTATTGTGATCCCGAGGTCAGCTGTACACGGCCTTGGAAGTTTCTAGATTTCTTCGTCGAATCCATTGTCAATAGATTTACTTTTACAAATGTCACTTTCGATTTTTGTTTTCAACAGCGAGCCGTTGTGACACAGTCGTTTAACATCGCGAGGTGAAAGCGGAACACGTGGTTCCGGTTTGGTAGCGTGGGTATTTCCGTCGAAGATTCGTTTATTTAAAAATAATTATCACATTACCGAACCTGTGCTTTATTATATCTATTTCCCATACGGATTAAGGTTATGTTTGTTCGAAGGTTATGTTGTTGAGGTTACGTTTGTTATAAAAAAGCCTCAAGTTACTTTTTTGTAGGTTAACATAATATATGGGTACGAAAGTTAATTTATCCTACCTCAAAGATTCTAGACCTGTACAGTAAGCATTGTTACAAAGAGAACAAACGCAAATCCAAGACACATTCTTTTACATTGTAGAGTATAAAAACGACAGTAAAAAGTTTAATGTTCAAAAGATTAGATTAGTTCAGGATAATATTGTATGTCGTAACGAGGCTGAATCTAATTAATAGCGTAGGCCTATGTGTTTTTATCACAGAATTCAAGTAATATTGACTAGGCTATAAATAGATTGTAAAACAGTTAAAAAAAAGTTATGGTTTGATAATGTTTTGACAGTACAATTGTGGAGGCAGGGTTATTGTTGAGAATTGTTTTTTACTTTCTCACTATACTATAGTAGGCCTATAGAGAAAGTATAGTGATCGCAAACAAAATCGATGTTGAGATTTTTGTGGAAATGTCCGTTTTGGGACCCCCTGAGTCCAAAAAAGAGGTTTTTACAAAATGTCTGTCTATATGTCTGTCTGTATGTATACAAAGCTAGAGGGAAAACTATTCGATTGATTTCAACCAAATTTGCACCAGACATGTCCAGTACGCCTGTATAGATGCACGAAAAAGGGTTTTGAACAATTTTGAAAAACAAACCCATTTTTTGCCAAAAAAAACTCAAAAAATGAGTTATTTTTTTATAAAAAAACGTCTCTAACGATTTTGATCAAATGTGGCTTATTTGTAGCCTTTAATGTGCCCTACCATATGCAAAAACCCGCATCTTTCTAAAAATTCTCGTTTAGCCAATAATAATAACTGATTTTGGGGTTTTTTTGCCATAAAGGTTGTTGTTCTTCAAAAATGTTCAAAACCTTTTTTCGTGCATCCATACAGGCCTAATTGACGTGTTTGGTGCAAATTTGTTCGAAATCGATCGAATAGTTTTCTCTCTAGATAATAATAATAATATTTATTAGTTAATCTCCAACTTTAATAAAAAAAAACTCTCCTACCCCACCCCCTACAAGTCTCACAGTGAATCTGTTTAATAATTTAAATGTGTTTGTGAGAAAGTATGTGCCAGTTCCTGGTACCGTTTATTTTCTTGTAAGTTTATTGGCAAGAAAAAAAGTTACTTACAGGTAGGCCTACTGTACACACATGGGATCTAACCGCTCATACCGCGTGAATTAAAGCAGCCTACGATCAGGCGCACTGAAATTTAAATGTACAAAAGAAGGGATTTTGTCATACCAGAGTTTGTTGAAAATATTTGCAAATCATAATTTTATTGAACTCGTAATTTCGTATGAATGATGAGCTCTAGCAGTGACCCTTATGGTGAGGGGGTAAGGTCGGGATTAGTAAATGGGCACTGATCATGGTCTCCAGAACACATCATTGGGTGTCATTAAAAATTGTATACCTCTATGTGTTCGCTCTCTAGTGACCGCATTTTAAGTCCGATTTAGTCCAAATTTGATTCACACGTTGGTTAGCTCGGACGAGTTCGATAACCAAAAAGTCCAACAATAATTGGAACTATGTTTTCTAACTATTTTTTAGATTTTCGTACTAGAATGACATTTTATTTATGGTTTAAAAAAAAAATTATTGTATGATATTATTTTTAAATAAATATTTAAAATAAACACTTTATTTTTTTACACGACCTTGCTTGGTTCTCCAAAAATCTATAAAAACATAAATAAAAGTACCTGGTTCAAATCCACGTGAGGGGGCCAACAGATCCACCCTGCGAGCGAAGCGAAGCAGTCCATAACCCGAGGCCGCAAAGTTTTTCCGCTGCGAGTGGAACGAAGGAGCGCGCGAGTCGAAGCTGGAGTTAATAATAATAATAATACTACTACTAATAATAGTAGTAGTAATAGTTTTGTTAATAATTATTAACTTAATTAAAAATGAAAAGACATAGACCCAGACCGGGATTCGAACCCAGGACCTTAACCATTCCGTGTTACCGCTCTGCCAACTACGTCACCCTGATCATACCAGGTTCTGGGTTCATTTAACCCTTACTGGGGAAGAGTATAAGCAGATTTTTTTTAATAATTTAAATATTTTAACAATTATTATCTTTTAGTTTATTAAAAAATTAAAAAGATTGTTTTTTTTTTTAATTTCGTTTGATTTAATTACTTTACCTAGTGAAACCCATTGACGATACGAATGTTTGCTTTTCAGCAGTTGGTATCTGTTTAGTTCTTAAAATAATAGCATGATTTTAAATATTCCGATCTTTTTCAGGTCTCATTTCAATTGCTAATTTTTAACCGTAGGCTGTATCCGACGGATTATTTCCAATGGCTGCCTAAACTTTATCACGGGTACAAACAGGGTTTCAATATTTATTAGGCAGAAACTATTTGTAATTTAGTTTTTAATTACTCCAAAACGCAAAGAAGGATTGTTTAGTAACCAGGACAAAGTCGGAGGTTACTGTGCGATGGAGAATTTCCGTTTTCCGCTTCAACGTTATCCTGCTGAAAACCAGGAACAGGAAGCTAGTTTTCCCGTGTTCATATTCTTGGGCTGAAAAAAGGAAGTGAAATAAATTTTAAAACATTTTCCTTTTAAGGATGCGCGATACCAGGCCGAAACAGTTCCATAAGTCCTCTAGGTATGGCTTTTAACTTTCATCTAACTTTGAAGATAATCTTTTGTGATTTGCGGGAAATCTAAGTTATAATTCGCAGGGGACAAACATTTTTAATTATACATTTTTGATAAACTAGACGAAACACATTATCTTCAGTCGAGTCACCTGGTAGCAGTAAAACATCGGAGCGAATTTTGTTACTTACGTACATCGCAGTTTTCTACAGATTTAAATGTAGTTCGCGCATGGCGGAAACTAAACATAATTCGACCACGCAGCTGGACCGCTGACGTGAGTTGAGCAAATTTCCAAAAATTAAGTTTATAGGCCTATGTTTTAGGGTTTCAACCGACAATTTGGGAAATAGGTCTATACACGACGGTGCTGAATAGCTGCAAAATGGTTGGCACGCCATTCCGCATATTGGGAGTATCTTCAACACACAAAGCATTGCGTGCTTCGCACGCCATTCCGCATATTGATAGTATCTTCATTACACAAAGCATTGCGTGCTTCGCACGCCATTCTGAATATTGGTAGTATTTTCAATACACAATGCATTGCGTACTTCGCGCGCCAACCCCCGTATTGGGAGTATTTTCAATACACAATGCATTGCTTTTACGAAAAACAATTGTAACTTAGAAAACTTCAGAATCGGTAGTTCTTTTAAATTACTCTCAATTATAGTATTACCCCCAATTACACAACTTTTTGTCGCTGTCAATTACAACTACTAACGTCCATAAAATTGTAGAACAAGAAATACGCGTACCTAAAGTAGATGAATAAATTAGCTTTGTAATTGAACAGAAGAGAGATGAAAACAGTTTGAAGGTCGGGGGGGGGGGGGGGGGGGGGTTGGGACCCCTTTCGCTCAGTCACGCAGGCGCCATAGAATGCTCGGGGGGCTGACTGTACCCGGTGGGTTGGTACAGTATCGACTTGCGCTGTAGTCATCGCAGAAACGTCTTTATTCAAGATCATAAAGATCGAAAACCACAAAGCGTACCAGCTCCGTGAACTAATGTCAATCAGGTGTTTCCATTACACTGCATTGCAGTAGTAAAGTTATTTTCGTGGATAGCCGACAGCAACGGAAGTGATCGTTTCCCAATTTCAATTAGTGTGTAGAGGAATTGAAACACGATCAGTTGATTGTCCCTAGCTGTAATTTAGTTTCATTTTTTCCAACCAGGAGCACTAATGTTTTTTTCCAATGCATATTATGTGAGTTTGAAATCAGCTGGTCTTAAATGATTAACAATAGAATTGTCAAAACAAATAGCCAGCAATAATTATTTTGCTTCCAGGTACGGCATCCTCTATAGGCCCAACAATAGTGCTTTGATTCATGTAAGAAGTTCTACTAAAAACAGTAGCTAAGAACCAATTATAACCAAAGATTAATTTTGCCGATTTAATTTCAATAATTTTACAAAATAGTATTAAAAACTACATCGGTTAGCGATAAGAGAGGCCAACAGTCAGGTACGTGGTTTGCGAGTCTGAAGATAATAAATAATTTAATAATAAATAATAATATAATAAGATAATAGATAATCGTTATAAAAACGTAGCAATCGGAATTTTCTAATTACATTCAGACATTGTAGGAAATGTTGTGTTTAAAATAGGCCTAATCACAGTAGTCGAGGCGACTATTTCTTAATGTTCGACTAAATATTTAACCCATTTTAAAATATTTGTTAGGCTATTTGGGTTAAGGTCGAATACAGTTTTGTTAGACTGGTTACGGTTCGTGAATTGTCTGTAACATGGGCGCCCATATATTTTCTGGGGGGGGGGGCTAGACCGGGGTATGGGGGCGTAACACGTTCACTGCTAAGAACGCACATGTGAGCTTCACACTGAACACTATGAGAAGCGGCCGACGCACAGTGCATTGCACGCCAACCCCAACCCCGTATTGTGAGTATTTTCAATACACGGTGCATTGCGTGCTTCGCACGCCAACCCCCGTATTGTGAGTATTTTCAATATACAATGTATTGTGTGATTCGCACGCCAACACCCGTACTGGGAGTTAGAGGGGGGGGGGGCACGGCCCCCAGGCATGGGCGCCCATGGTCTGTAAAACTGTAAAGAAGTCGCCTAACAACGCATTTGATTCGGTCGTCAATTTCAAACGATGTGGTTCGGACGCGTTTGGTCTGTTTTCAGGTAACAGGCGTCTAACAGCTAAGGTTTCGCAAGATCTATTTTTGGCCAAAGTAATGTTTATTATTAGCGAATTTCCCCTAGGAAAGAGGAGCTATTGGCAGTTGACCTTTATGGTGAGACCTAAGGTCGGGAGTAGTAAATCATCGTCCCACGATGATCAGGGTGACATCAAAAATGATGTAGGCCTATATATTATGTATTCGCACTCTAACGGCCGCGTTTTAAGTCCGATTTGGTTCACACGTTGGTTGTCTAAGTCGCTCGGACGAGTTCGTTGTTAGCCAAAAAAAATCCACGAACAGAAAGCACGTTTTTTTTGACAAGAAGTAACTATTTTTTTGGTTTTTGTTGACATCTTTTAGGGTTTTATCTACAAAAATAAATGTAGGCTATTATTCTGCGCATTTTAGTTTTTTGCACGACCTTATAGCTCGCTTGGTTCCCCGAATATCGATCAAAACGAGAAATACCGTAGAAGTACCCGGTTCAAATCAACGCGGGGGTATCTTCTGATCCGAGGCCGACTTTCTACGCTGCGAGCGAAGCGAAGCGGTCCATAATACGAGTCTGCAACAAGCAGCGCTTGAGTCTAGGCTGGATGGTTAGATGCAAACTAATTCTTCCAATATATTTCGTACAGAGGCAGCTATTCAGCGCCTTCGTTAGTAGTCAATTTCCCAAATAGTTGGTTGAAACCCTAAAATATATAAATTTAATTTTGGAATTTCCTAAACTTACGTCAGCGGTTCAGTCGCTTAATCGAATTATTATTAGTTTAACATTATTCTTACATGCAATTCGAAGTGTTGTGGTGCAGAAGAGCCTTAAACAGTCGACCGTCGTGGCGGCGTCGGGTAAATGACTTTTTAATAAGGCAATCCCAAGAATGAAAAACGCTGCTCGATAAACTTGCAGACCATTTCGTACCTGTGTAATTAAGTTTTACACTTGTGAGTTTATGCCTTGTTTTTGCCAGTCGCAGTCGTGCGTCATATGCAGTCCACCGAAGCCCACACACTTTGATAGCAACAAGCGATCCAGTAGGCTGAGAGACCCACGCAGAGTTAGGGCGTTCAACCACAGCCTTGTGCAATTCAATTAGTCAAATAAAACTAGTTTCTTTATTAATGCGGTCTTACGGCTTGGAAGTTGTTCAGAACATGGCGGGGTTTGAGGTTAGGCCTAGAATATCGGCGATCACGGATATTTAATCTTCTATTGCACTGATGCAATCCTTTGTGAAGCGTTTTCTTCGGCGTCTAGTGCGCGTAATTGTTTAAACTTAGGTTTATTTGAAACCGAAAGAATTAGGCCTACGAGTTTAAATATCCGTCATTTTGTTAAACCTGTAATCCTCTCTATCTTCCGCCGTTATGAAGCTGCCCTATATTTGCTAGAGGAAGAATGAAAACTAGCAAACTCGATGCTACATTCCATTCCACGTTCACCGTGCAGTACAGATCTCACGGGAGAATAGACATGCTACTACCATTACAGAGAACATCGCGTTTATTGTCATACGGGTTGCGTCAACTGACCGAGCGTTGCATGGGAGTTGATGTTTTTTAGTTGGCTATTATCCTGAGACTGTGGTAAGGATAACATGGCTTATGTACGCTCTGTACTGCACGGTGAACGTGGAATCCAGTGTAGTAATGTACAGCTGCACTCGGCAACTCAGATAAATTATACATCACTGCGGAGCCCACAATTTTCACACCTCCGCGCTACACACATACGACAAAGTAACGAGGCTAATTTGATTTCGGTTTAATTAAAAGTGAATTAATAATAGTTACAGTAAAAAATCACGGAAGCAAACCGGTGATTATCGGAATAACAAAACAATAACAGTTATTTTTAACTCTATTTAAACAGTAGATGCAAATCGCGTGTCGAACAGCAGCATCAACATCCGGTGGTGACCGGATGCGACTTAAATACCGGAACGACCTTCGTGAAATCATTATAAACACTTGTAAAAAATATTTTCTGATTTTGAAAACAAGTCAAATCATCGTGATAAATTTACTATTTAATTGGCAGTTAAATTGTAGTACATATTTAATGTATGCTGTAAATTGAGTAGGCTTAATTTCTATTATTTTAGTTTGTTGGCTGCAAACGTATCTATTTTGCGAACTGAGTATTTTGTAAATCTATTGGAACTGATTTTTAACAATCTGCCTACAAACAAAAATGAAAACATGTTCAATACGGACAATCCGGTTTTACAGGGATTTAAAAATCAGTTCCAAAATCTTAGAAGTCTAAAAATTACGGAAACAATTTTATAATATACCAGGGGAAACTTCTTTACACATAATCATGTTATGTTTTCTTTATAATAAAGGTGTAGGATTAATAATAACCCCAAAGTTAAGTTCGCAAATAATGTGAAATGTTCAAATCAAATTATTTCTTATATTTTATAAAGGCAGTTATAATAAAGGTTAAAAAACCAGCAAGGCTCAGTTCTCAATTTAATAAAAACCTAACCTAAAAGTTAGAAATACAAAAAATAATTGCTTCAAAGTTTGAAATCAGCTGTCAATTGATATATTTTAGCAAACAGCTGTTTTATCTGTTATTTTATTCAATTGGTTGCAATGGTAATATGTGTAAATACATAATATGTTGGTTCGTCAATCTAGGCCTAACCTAAGATTTTTTCCGACTAAATTTACGAATAATGAAATTAACATGTTTTTATCAAAATGAATTATAGGCTGTGTTACTGAGGGATAGTGTAGCTTTTTATTAGTAAAACAATATTTTTAATCGGTTCAGCAGTTCCAACAAAAATTGTTTTTTTTTTTTTACCTCTTTATAATAGATAATTCACAATTGTATGCCCCAAAATGCCTAGTTTCCATTTGGCCTGTGTCATATAAACCCGTAGTTCTGAACAGTGTGTGATAGAAAGTTCAGTTTGTTTGCAACTTGGTGTTACAAAGGAGCTTTTATTGCATTTTTGACGCAACTTGTTTCGCTGGTGAAACTAAAACAGTTTGTATAACCATGGGAACGCTTCTTTTATCAGTTATCCGCCATTTTTGTTTTCAAGAACTTCCCGCGTTACTCGTCAATGTAAATACCCAGTTTGACAGAAAATAATGAACTTTTTTCCGATAATCCGATACAAAAATTAAACCTTTTTAATGAGAATAACTCAAAACCGTATTTTTTTTATAAAAAACGTGAAAAGTACATTTTGTGCAGGCAATTCGAACAATTACAACACTAAAAGTTGCATTACGAAGTAGACAGCGCGGATACTATGGAATTTTTGTAGGTTATGTCACTGACCACTCGGGACAGGACAGAGAAGGAGAAACCAGTTGCCGCAACACTGTTTCCCTTTCTCTCTCGGTTACATACTAGTTTCCATTACTTTCTATTTCACTTTCTTCATTTCACTTGTTACGTAATGCGCTCAGCTTCGCACTCGAGGCAGACTTAGCGTTGTAGTTGTACTTGCGTGGATAAGATGCCTTATTGGTTTACAAAGTACTTTATAGTTTTATTTTGGACCATAAACCTTTAATCTGTGTAGTGTCAACGCCTGAACGGGGTTTTTTTGGCTGCGGTTTTGTTCGCAAATCGAGTTGATTTGTGAATGAGATTTAAATTGAATGTTCCGATGAGATGAAAATGGTCGTAGTTACCCATTAGGCCTAACACGAATTACTTCTGCACGATCAGCTTGTTTGTTTTAGTAGTGGTCGTATATATAGGAGGTAGGCCTACATAAAAACTGTTTTTTTTTTTAATAACAAATTTCAGAAATTGATGTTTTTTTTCTACTTATAACTAAACTAGCTGGCCCGATCCGGCTTTGCACGGATAGACAAAAGTTAAATGTATATTAACAAAAAATATATTATATCTTACACTATGTATTTCTTATGGGGATTTTTAGTAACTTTGGCCCCTCCAAACCCTCCTAAAATTAAAATTTTTTTAAACCCTTTCTTAGCGAGCACCTAGGGCCCTAGAGGAAGCTACATACCAAATTTCATTCCAATCCGTTTGGTGGTGTTTTTTGGTAACTTTGACCCCCCCCCCCAAACCTCCCCTAAAATTTCGATTTTTTTAAAAACCTTTCTTAGCGAGCACTTATGGCCCTAGGGAAAGCTACATACTAAATGTCATTCAAACCGGTTCAATGGTTTTGAAGAAATCGTGATTTAGTGACTTTGACCCCCCCCCCCCAACTCCCTCTAAGATAAAATTTTTTTTGAAACCCTTTCTTATCAGAACCTACGGCCCTAGAGGCAGCTACATACCAAATTTCATTCCAATCCGTTCAGTAGTTTTAGAGAAATCGTGATTTAGTAACTTTGACCCCTCCAAACCCCCCTAAATTTTCGATTTTTTTAAAAACCTACTTGTTGAGCACCTATGGCCCTAGAGGAAGCTACATACCAAATATCGTTCCAATCCGTTCAGGAGTTTTGAGAAATCGTGATTTTTAGTAACTTTGACCTCCCCCCCGACCTCCCCCAAAATTTCGAATATTTTGAAACCTTTCTTAGCGAGCACCTATGGCCCTAGGGGAAGCTACATACCATATTTCATTCCAATACGTTCAGTGGTTTTTGAGAAATCTTGATTTAGTTACTTTGACCCTCCAAATTCCAATAAAATTTCGAATTTTTTAAAAACCTTTCTTGTTGAGCACCTATGGCCCTAGAGGAAGCTACATACCAAATTTCGTTCCAATCCGTTCAGTAGTTTTTGAGAAATCGTGAGTCAGTGGGTTTGGCTTTTATATATAGATTACCAAACTTTTTCGACTTACAATTACAATTTTTACTACAGTATTTGTAATGTAGGCATAAAGTTAGATTTTTCTTCCGTTACTAAACATTTTGTGCTTTCTAAGCTAATATATTTAAAAAAATTTTACATCAAACAATTTTTCAGTTACATATATGAGTTCGTTGGGCATTTTGCTACAAAAAAGTATGTAGGCCTAACACTTTTGTATTGGGAAATAACTACTCTTTTTGGCGAATTTTAAAACAAATGCTTACATATTCCTGGGTTTAGTCGCTGTCGTGTAGTAGGTACATAAAAACTGTTTTTTTCTAAAACAAACTTTTGAAATTTTTGGATAGATGTTGACTTTATTTTTGGGGGCCTCTCTTCCGCCTAACCTCAATACAAAATTACAAACATTACAAAATGTATAAATGTTTTTATATCTTCTATTCTATTTGTTGCTACAAAAAATATATCGAATTGTTTTGGATTGAGATATAATTACTAATTTGGCGTATTTAAAAAAACGCCATTATGATTTCCAGTTAAAGGGCTACAATTACATTTTACCAATTAATGTAACAACTTAAACGTATACACAAATTTCATCAGCCGAGTTTTTTCCTATTTTAGTTGTAGTGCAAGTTGTATCCATCATGCAAGTTGTAGTGGGGGCCGCTGAGCTCGTAATCCGCCTCTGGTCTTTGTAAAGAAACTCATAGTACGCCTAGATCGCCAGCATTCGTCGAGTGCAAAACCCAGGATGCCAGCTCGGTTTGATGATAGTATAATC
>JAGFPH010002279.1:118365-147097 GCA_018207615.1 Philaenus spumarius | reverse complement strand
GGGGGGATCAAAGTTATTAAATCACGATTTCTTCAAAACTACCGAACGGATTGGAATGAAATTTGGTATGTAGCTTCCTCTAGGACCATAAGTGTTCACTAAGAAAGGGTTTCAAAAAATTCGAAATTTTAGGGGGTTTGGGGGATCAAAGTTATTAAATCACGATTTCTTCAAACTACCGAACGGATTGGAATGAAATTTGGTATGTAGCTTCCTCTAGGGCCATAGGTGCTCACTAAGAAAGGTTATGAAAAATTTCGAAATTTTAGGAGGGGTTTGGGGGGATCAAAGTTACTAAAATCATAATTTCAGATCTTTTATTATTATGACAATAGTGCTTTTATTATTTAAGATCTATATAATAATATATATAAGCCAAATACCACTCACTGACTGAACACTTAAAAAGAATACAATTAGGCCTACGTTAAAAAGACTGAAAATACCAACCACCACGGGCAACGCCGGTACGGGTCAGCTAGTTGTTCTATAAATCCCTAAAAAAAGGGGCCATTGTAAAAGGTACGACACACATGCTAATATGCATTTTTAGCGTGGTTTATGCATCTGTGTAAAATTTTAGTGAGAACTCAATTTCGTCCCGGAGAAAATCGGGCAAACGAACTATCCTAAGGGTTCAGTTTTATTACTTTTGAAAATACCGTAACCTTCAAATCTCGCGCGTTTCTCATGTTTTGATCCGTAAGAAAATATAGGATTTAAGTTTTGCAAGTTGAGGCAAATAATTATATTCCTCGCCTGCATTGGAGCGTGAAATAAAATTATTTTCAGATTTGAAATCAATCGGTTTCACTACTTGAAAGCCCGAAATTAGTAGACATTTCGTTCAGGTCCAGCCGGCTGCGTAAATCAAACACGCAGGCCGCGTTGTGTCCAAGATTAACACAACATGTTCTCATGTTCTTAACATGTTCTCATAGTTACCTATCTCGGTCTGTCACGATTTCTTCCTAAAGGCTTCCCAATTATGAAGATATGCTGCTTAGAATACTGTGCTTCGTACAAACCGCGCGTTGCAGTCTCTCGGCGCATACAATTGCTTCTGCAAATGTCGACGACCACTTATGCGATGAATTCGATGCGAAATTGGAATGGTATTTCTTCTTATATGGTAGCATAGGGAAAGGAGTGTTGGGATGATTATTGTATTGATTAGAGGTTATAACATGTATAGAGCTTATACAATGGCTGAATCTTATAGTATACCTGTTAATATTACGCGTCAGTGTTATAGGCTAATGATTTGTCATTTTCTCAAAACCCTTTTTAAAATGATAGAGAATAACCAACAATTGTGTAGATACACTTGTTGTTAGTATGAAAAAACAACGACTCATGATTAAACTTCATATACAGAGTGTTCCGAAGTAATGTGCCAAACTTCGGGAATTGGTTCTAAAGTTCGAAACATTGAGAAAACCAAGGATAATTTTTTTCCAAAACTGATTAGTTTTCCAGATATACGCCACTTTATTTCTTTTACAAAATAATTAATATCTAGATAACGGTCGACCGATTGAGTTCAAACTTGGCATGAAGTGTTACCCAACAATAATATATTTTAAGAAAAATAAGTGGCACCCTATACCAACACAGTAAACACAACGATATGGTAAGTACGTTTGCTGTTATTACAAATAAATAATGTAATGTATATTTTGAATTGTTTATCAGACCACTTTTAATCTTTAAATACGAAAAACAAAGTAATTATCAATTTGTAATAAAAGCATACGTACCCACCATATTGTTGTGTTTACCGTGATGGTATAAGATGTAAACGAACCAATTATTAGACATAACTGCAACTATAAGTAAGTGTCCTTCATCCGATTGTTTTGACAGTTACACCATCCGATAGGGAATTAAAAGGGCTTCAAAATAAGATGTCTTAATTTATGTTTAATTCAGGTTTTGGATAAGCCAGGTTTGAAACTTTCAAACCGCCGCCATTTTGAAACGCATGGTAGGATATAATCGCTTTTTTTTCATAAAATATATCATTGTTAGGTTAAACTTCATGCCCAGTTTGAACTCAATCGGTCAAACCGTTCTCTAGATGTGAATTATTTTGTAAAAGAAACAAAACTGTGGTTATCTGGAAAACGAACAAATTTGCACCAAACATGTCAATTAGTCCTGTATAGACGCACGAAAAAAGGTTTTGATTTTTTTTTTAAAACAACCCCCTTTTTGGCCACTAAACCCCCAAACACCATATTATTATTATTATACTAAACGAGATTTTTTTTGAAAGTAGCGGTTTTCTGCATATGGTAGTACATTAAGTGCTATAAATAAGGCAAATTTTATCAAAATCGTTAGAGCGGGTGTTTTATAAAAAAATAAAAACTGATTTTTGGGGGTTGTTTTGGCTAAAAAGTAGGTTGTTTTTCAAAAATGTTCAAAACCTTTTTTTCGTGCTTCTTTACAGGCTTAATTATGTTTCGTGCTTATTTGTTCGAAATCGATCGAATAGTTTTCTCTCTAGCTTTGTATAGCCTACATAGGCTACAGACAGACATTTTGTAAAAACCTCGTTTTTGAACTCAGGGGGTTCCAAAACGGATATTTCCACAAAAACCTCAACATCGATTTTTTTGCGATCACTATACTTTCTCTATGCTATAGTACAGTGAGAAAGTAAAATGTAGCTGTAGAAAAAACGTTGTGTGTATCACGGGTGCAAAGTTTGTATTTATATACGTTATTATATATTTCAAGAAAGATACAAATATTTTGAATGACTTTTTATTTCATATTGGTAGATTAAATGATTTAGAAGTTATTAATAGGCCCTATTATAGTGAAGAAATTAATAATCGAATATGTCGGTATGTTGTACGGAAATGTACGAATGTTTCCGAAGTTAAACGAATAGGTTTAAATTTGTATAAACGAATATATTGATGATAAAAGGTTGTATTTATATACAGTTTATAACCTCAAATCAAATATTATAACGTATTATGGCATACATTAGTTCTAACTCATATTAAAAAAAATCAACTTCACAAGAAATTATAATGATTGAAATTGTAAACATAACCCCAACGTATCTACACTGGGTTTGTTAAAGTATTGATGATGATGGGTGAAAACCAGCTGTTATATTATATGTTACTAACGTACGGACATACACTAGGTTTTATAGGAGTTTAAACACGCCACAGTTTTAAAGACGATTTATAAACAAAAGCTGACCTTTCCATGATTAAAACACATTAAATGTGGAAAGCATACGCTGTTGGAAGTGAAAGTGATGTTCAGCTAATCGGAAGATCTTGCGCCTACGAGCGTGAATACATTTAATATCTACATTCAAAACAGCTGATCGTCGAGTTTCACCGGAACTGCGTGAAACTATCGATGGTGGAATCAATTTGCTTTTTATTTTATGTCCGTGTTTTGTCAATTTTCCTTAAGGCACTGCTGCGTTCGTATTTAATAATTTCTTAGTAATAATATTGCTATCATATTCAACTATGATACTATCAGAATAATAATTAATCATATTTATAAAGACCGCGTTATCATTTGTCGAGTGTGTGTTATTTGTAAAGATCGTAAAAATAGTATCAGCTTTGCAGGTATGCAGGATGAGTGAAATTGTTGTAAACCTTTATCAACGTTGAGACTATAGCGTAAGGAAACTTAGAAGTTTCAGGATAATATGTTGCTAAATTACTTTATACCTTTCGATGAATTGAATTTCTTGGCCAGGTTATGTTTTATTTATTTTATAATATTTTAAAATATTTCATTTTAAGATGAGAAAAAATGTTAAAATATAAAGTAACCACTCCAGTATTCAAAATGGCAGTGGTTTATAATTAAAAATCAATTTAAGACATAGTTTGAAATATGCTTAAATAAATAAAAAAGTAAAACGAAGTTCATCAGGCCATTTCTTCAATTCTTTTACCGGCCTTAACGGCAACATATACACATAATTTTAATCTTTCAACTGCTGTTTATTATTAGTTTGTTTTTTTATACAAATATTTACTGTTTCCGTACGTTTAATGTTATAATAAAGGTGTACAATTAATTATAACATGAAAGCTAAGATGGTAAACACATTTAAATGACCATTCATTGTAATACATTCAATAAACATAAAATGTTCGTTCATCAGTCTAGGCCTAACCTAAAATTATTGTGTGTATATTTAATTTATGTTACCTGTCTTACGGGCAACGTACTTGCAATAATTTTAGGTTAGGCCTAGACTGATGAACTTACATTTTATGTTTATTGAATGTATTTCAGCGCTTGACGAACATGTGTGAACTACGCCGGAAGGAACATTAAACGTATGCAAATAGTAAATATTTGTATAAAATACAAACTAATAATAAACGGCAGTTGAAAGATAAAAATTATGTGTGTATGTTGCCGTTAAGGCTGGTAAAAGAATCGAAGAAAAGGCGTGATAAACTTCGTTCCTGACAGGGTCTCACGACCGCACAAATTTACTTTTTAATATTATTATAATGAAGCAATTAATAATTGAATATGTAAACGAAAATGTATTAATGTTTCCGAAGTGAAACGATTGAGTATCTTTTTTCTTTAAATTTGTATAAATGAATATATTGATAATAATAGGTTGTATTTATATTCGTTGAATAGCCTCAAAGCAAACCTTATAACGTATTATAATTCACATTAGTTCTTGAACTCAAAAAAATAAACTCCACAAGACTTATATTGATTAAAGATATAACCCCAAAATAAAATCTGCGCTTGGTTTTGTTTAAGTATTACAGATGATGGGTGAAATCAGCTGTTATGTTGTTATACTGTTACTAGCGTACGTATGTATGTACGTAAGTACGGACGTACTCGCTTTTGTAGGAGTTGATGACCAAAGCTAAGGTGGTAAATAATGTTAAATGTTATATTATTTCACATTTGCAGCATTTATAATAAAGCTTAAAAGAACCAGCAAGGCTCAGGTTTACACTTTAATAAAAACCTAACCTAAAAGTTAGAAATACAAATAGTTGTTTCAAAGTGTGAAATCGGCTGTTAATGGAAATATTAGAGCAAACAGCTGTTTTATCTGTTATTTTTTCAATTGGCTGCTATGGTAATTCATCGGTATAGGCCTAACCTAAATACATTTTCCAACTAAATTTACAAATATTGAAATAAAAAATGTTTTTATCAAAATGAATTATAGCATGTTACTCAGGCATAGTGAAGTTTTTTTTAACAAAACTATTTTTTCAATCGGTTCAGTAGTTGCAGAGATCCCCCCCCCCCCCCCCACATAAAAACACATTTTACTTCTTTATAATATTAGTATAGATGAGGTGGTTATCTCGCTTCTAATTGCATTGTGAAGTTGTTCTTAACAAAATCTACTAAAAAAACGTCATTCGTTTAGATTTGTCAAATTAAGTTTCATTTTTTTAAAAGTTTACGAATATATTTTGAAGCCGATGATAAAATGGTGGGATAAGTCGGTTATTAATAAAATATAAAAACGTTTGCTTCAGTTGGCTTTTTCAACACAGATGACTCAATGTCCTCAGTAGTGTAAACGTCGGAAGTTCACTTCCTGATTTCCATTTGTTCTAAAGAATAAGGTTTTGAGAGTTCAAGTTTGAAGTACTAGATAAAAGTGAAAACACTTCAACGAATGACAAACCCGAGATGTCCAAACGTCTTCCGCAACTCGTCAATCCCCGATTTCGAAATATAGAAAAGAAATCCGTCTGTCAACAGCCTAGAGTACGTCGAGGAAACCTCCCGTAGGTTCGAAGGCCGAATTGTCGTCACCGAACGGCGAGCGAAAGCACATCACTTTCTCCTTAATATAACTTTCCCAGCCGTCCGACCGTAGACCGTAGCGCGCGTGCGCCAGTCTACTCCGGGCGAGGCATGGATAACGTGTAAAAACTGAGTATTACTTGTACGATGTAGGCTTAGTTGTTATTTTAACTTAATTAACTTATTTTCTTGCGCGAAGTTGGCTAACCTGATTCGAAGCAATTAGTTTCCTATTACGTGTTCTGGGAACAGTGAAATTTCTAAACTAATTGGTTGGGAATCTAGGTTATGTTTTATAATATTGTAAAGTTATTTGTTAAAGTTGTGTCGCGCTGTGCCGTGTTTTAGTGTAAATATTCTGCCTGTAAGAGTGTCTAGTGGAGGGGAAATTGAAAACGACGTGAGGGAACTTTATGTATTAAACTGTCTTTATTTTGGTGTCGATTAGACTGTAGTCGGGATAAAATATAAACTTAACTGTGATATTAATACGATTTACTGCAACAATTGATCTTAACTATTTGAACAATTTAGGCGTATTAAAATTTCGTTGTGAATGCTTCAATTATTTTATCACTGTTCATGTTTTTACTGTCCCACTTCCTGGACTGTTAAATGATTATAATGTTTATTACTTTACTAACCTTCTAACAGTCCGTTTTTGGTTCAGAACACGTCTGACCGCGGTTTCGACACCACAAATGTCATTGTCAAAGAATTGTTATCTCACAATATCCACATCTTAAACACATTTTAAAAAAACACGTAAAAACACACTCTTCTTCACGTTTAGTTCACGTATAGGTCGGCCCGACATTAGGCCTATTTCAGCAAACGCTCTGTTATTTGTGTTATAACGACCCAGAAATGGTGAATTTTTTAATGGGTTTTACGCGTGTTTTTTTAAATGTGTTTAAGTGTGTAATGTGGATATTGTGAGATAAGAATTCTTTAACAATGACATTTGTGTTGTCGAAACCGCGGTCAGACCAGACGTGTTCTGAACCAAAAACGGACTGTTTGAAGGTTAGTAAAGTAATAAACATTATTATTTTATCACTGTAATTTTCTCAGATTGTACAATTCAATTTCAACATAATTTTTGAAATATAGGATTTTCTAGATATTTCAAAAATAAAAGCGCTATTTCTATTTTATTTCATTATTTAAAAAAATAATTATACCTTTAGACCATCTTCAGGGATGTCCTAAGGAAATTTATAAATATACAACTCTAATAGTATGGTCAAGTTTCATATAAAATTAAAGTGCTATTTTAGTAAAGAAATTTACCACAAATCGCGTAAAAAAACTGTTTCAAAATGTTTAGTTATATATTTATTATTGCAGCCTACCTCTTTTTGAGCGTACTTATTCCTAAGATCGGTGTAAAGTACAACTTCTGCGCATGCATAAACTTGTTCTGGTTCTTTTTGAACGGCGAATTTCCAAATTAAAGATGATCTATTGCGGTATACCTTATGGTGAGACCCGAGGTCGGGAGTAGTAAATTAGCACCGATCATGGTCCGCAGAACACGTTACATATGTGTTCGCAATCTAACGGCCGCTTTTTAAGGCTCTTCTTTACCTTGAAGAAAACTCCCGAGTGTACAGTCTGATTTCAATGCAAAAGGCCTGACTCAAGCCGCAAAATCGTTGAAATATGCATTCGTAATACCGTGTTTCGGATTCTATTTATAAATTAATAATCTGGGAAACTACTTAAGTTATAAAAGAAGGCTTTACATTTTTTACGTGTTAGCTTAAAATATGGAAATTATTGCTTAAAACGCCCAAAAATGCGTTAAAAATAATAGATTTTTACTCATTTCTAACTGTTGATTAAAAAGAGTTGCCGACGATTTCTTTCAATTATGAGATACTAGCTGACCCGGCAATGCTTTGCTATTGCTTAATTTGAAACTTTGAAAGCCTGTAATTCGTATCCCTGAGGGCCGATGTAAATTATAATGGGATTCTGCTCATTGCTTGATTTACCTAACCTAAAATTATATTCATTTTGTGATCCAAATCAGTTGTTGATCAAAATCAGCTGTTTTAAGCTTTTCATACGAACAGCTGTTTTTTGTGCCCCTGATAAAATCGAAAGAATTCTTTCTTCTTCTTCCTTAAAATTAACCTTCCATAAGATTAACATTGAAACTTTGAGGGCCACTGGGGCGTAGCCCTAATGTCCTAGGACTTCGGTAAATGGCCTAAAACCTTCCCAGGGTTAAGCTGTGTTACTATGCAAAATTTCAAAGCAATTGGATGGACGGTTTGGTAACGCATAAAGGACAAACATACAGACAAACGTACATACATTGAATTTTATATAATATATAGAAGATAAGACAAAAGCACAAAGCCTTTAAGAACAATTTAAGATGTTTCACAACTTTTTAGGTTGAAAAACGACGTCCGAAACACGGTAGTACGAAGTGCATATTTTTGCTGTTTTACGCAAGGTATAGAAGACCCTTTTATGTCCGATTTGGTACACACTTAACAACCGAAAGCACGTTTTTTGATCGGAATTTTTTGAGATTTTTCGTACGAGAATGAAACCTTTTAGGGTTTAATCTTTAAAAAAAATAATATAGGATATTATTTTGCACATTTTGTTTTTTCCCACGACCTTATAGCTCGCTTGGTTTTTCCAAAATCGATCAAAATGTAAAATATCATAAAATTACGTATCTTGGGGCGCATCTTCTGATCCGAGGATTATGGCCAAGTTTGTAGTACACTCCGAGCGAAGAGAAGCGGGCCATAACCCGAGGCCAGAGAGTGGAACGAATGCTTAGAGAATCCGTGGATGCTTAGCTACTCATTGTTTTAGTACCCACAGACGTTTTGGCTTGAGGCTAGTTCCTTATCTTTTTTTGTTAACCTAACCTTTGCTAGCGTTATTCATATGATTTTCCCATTTAGACAAGTGAACATTATGTAGGATAAGTTGGAAAATACTGCTCATTAAGGGATATTCTGTTGATATCCAGCCGACCGACAGGTCATTTGAGATATTTAGGATAGTTTAAATCAAGCTTTTTAAACTAATTAGTAAGATAGGCGGTTTTAATGAGACGATATAAGATTTGAACGGTTGGGGTTAGGTCAGACCTTGGAATCTTTGTTCTTCAAGCTGATGAATCATCTTGGCCTATGACTCGATATAAATCACATATAACTGACAATAATAATTCCTTGTTGATTTTAACCAACCTCATTGTTTCAACTCCAGTTGCTATGGTTTCGTATTTATTTGGGAGGGATCTAAATTTTCAGTGTTTTTATTTCTATGTTACTAAACTAAAATATATAAAAAAATATTTATGGAAATGTGTTTTTGGGTAAACTACGCACAATCGTTGCTCTGTATTTAATACTATTACATATGGAATACTGCCTAAACATGCCCAAATACAGGAAAACTAAATCCGCATATAAGAAATTGTATAAGGTAATCAAACAGAAGAATCTTCTTTATAATTTACTAGTTTCTAAACTTCTGAATCGATTTTCATAACGTGTCATTTAGATTCGTCGCATACGCGGAATTATTTACTTATAAAATTGCGAACGAGGGGTAAATAAACGTGTACGTAGTGATTATGTAAAATTGTGTTTATCGTACGCGTGCTATAAAATGAACGAGTCTTTCTAGAAAACAAGTGAACCAATTTTGACGAAATTATGTGTTAAAACATTTATAATGTACGAAAATTATTTGTATACACAAATAGAATAACCAAAATGGCTAATATATTCTAAAATTACATTTTATACTCACTGTTTTTATCCAGGTGACGAGTAAGACTATTTATGCCAGCTTATATACGTTTTGTGACTTCGTTATTATGTCGCGTTTCGAAACATATGCTTCATCATCGGATAAACTAAGTCGGTCGTAAACTTGGAAACACGACATTTTATAGCATGGTGGTTAGTAAAATGTAATTAGTGAGCAATTTAATATTTTTATTTATCTGATGATGAATTATATATTTCGATATGCAAAAACGAAATCTCACAGAATATGCCCTTACATAAAGTTAGGTTTATTTATTGAAAGCGTAAGTGTTATACAGACATACCACATTATACATTGATTTTTTAATATGTTTGACTTTTATCAATAGCGTTGAATAAATCTTAAAGTTTTCTATATTTACAGTAGCAAGTATTTATTAAACTAGTAAATCCCCGTGAAAAATCACAGGCGGATTAATTAGATACACATAAAAAATACAATATTTATACAAAGTACTATTTAAACGACACACTTTATCTAGGCCTACCTAACTATGCAGACGGGGATTTTTAACTCGGTAAATGTGTACAATTATAAGGACTATAAAATTGTAGGAATATTTGTTAAGATTTTGTGTTTATGTATATTATTATATATTATATTTAAAGAAAGATAAAAATATTATCTTATAATTGCCTTTTATTTCATATTGATAGATCAAATAATTTAGAAGTTATTAATATTATAGGCTATATTATTGATTGAAGTTGTAAACATAACCCCAAAGTATAATCTACGCTAGGTTTTGTTTGCGTATTACAGAAGATGGGTGAAATCATCTGTTATATTATTAAGTTAAACGAATATTTTGATGATAAAAGGTTGTATTTATATACAGTTTATAACCTCAAAGCAAATATAACGTATAATTATAACATGCGTTAGTTCTATAACCCATATTTAAAAAAATCAACTTCACAAGAAATTATAACGATTGAAGTTGTAAACAGAATAACCTCAAACTATAATTTACACTGGGTTTGTAACAGATGATGGGTGAAATCAGCTGTTATATTAAATGTTACTCCACGTACGTACGCTCGTAAGTACACTCGCTCGTTAATTAGGTGTCTTGAATAAAGGATTCAAAATTTTATCTCTGTAGAGTTTCCGAAGCAAATTTGAAGCAAGTGAACTGTTTTTATTTTAAATTTATGATTTTGTATGCATTTATTTTATACAGTAATATAATCTAAGCTATGCAAATGAGACGAACTTGTGTCTGCCATTGTTAGGCTGTCTTTTACGTACTGCTCTAACAAACCAGAGTATCGTTGAGTTGTGGAGGTTCGTTTTTGGCTGATGATGAGTCAATGATGATGGTTCTGTATTTTGTTTAGTTTTACATTTAATAGGTAAAATAATTTCACGACTAAAAAGTAATGGTTTTTTCTTTCTTTTGTTACAGCAGCAACAACAGCAAATCAACGCGATGGGCGCAACATCCCGTACCTCCGGGTCCGCCGCTAATCAAGCCACAACCACGTCCTCCGCCAAGCCATCATCACTACTATGGGGCCTGGGAGAGCAAAGAGCAGTCGGTTCCCCTCTGAACTTAAACATTGGAGGCAACGAAGAACACGAGGCCTTATCCAGGCGGGCTTCACAACCGGTACCAACGATGGCGTCTCTGGTCAAAACCTTGCTGCTGGATAACATCAACTCTCACCGCAGGTTGGATCGAAGTCAATCGGAACCGGCCAAAACTCTGGTGAACGTCAATACTTCCAGATACAAGACCGAATTGTGTCGACCTTACGAGGAGTCCGGTGAATGTAAATACGGAGATAAATGTCAGTTCGCTCACGGCGGTCACGAACTCCGAAACTTGGCCCGTCATCCGAAGTACAAGACGGAATTGTGTCGCACTTTCCATACGGTGGGCTTCTGTCCTTACGGGCCACGATGCCATTTCATCCACAACGCCGAAGAAGCTCGTATGAACATGCAGAAATCAAGACCACGTCCGTTATGTTTACTTTCAACGGGATCGGGTAGTTCTGCGGATACTCCATCGCCTCCGTCGAGCCTTGGCAGTGTATCTCCTCCTCCTTCGGCAACAGCGAATACGGCGTTCTCCTTCGCTCCTATAGTACAGCCTTTGGAGAGCCCTCCTTCCTTGAGTCCTCCGCAATCTCCACCGCCACCACCAGGATCTCCGGACGCACGACTTCCAGTTTTCAACAGATTGAGCGGACAAGTGGTCCAATTCACGCTCCGTTTCGGAGAGCTCGTTGCTTAAATCATTTTTCATCCCAACTTTTAAGTTATTTCGTCTTCCACCTTGTTATTACACCTAAAAATACATTTTCTTTACTTCAAATCAAGTTTTTCTTTTGTAAAAACTATTAATTTTATTTGTATTCCAATCTAGAGTATAATATGTTTTTAAATAAAACGATTCGATCTTTTTTCAATGGTATTAAAACTCAGACTGCTATTTTAATTCTAGTAACTCAAGATTTCTTCTGTTCTGTGTATTTGAATTTTTAATTTGTTTTTGTACAGTCGTTTTTTTGTGATTTATACAGTCTTTTAAGTGTTATTTTTAAATATAATATTAATTGTGTATAAAATAATAATAAAACCTCAGCTTCGGGAGTTAACATTAAGTGAACAAGGAATTAGCTTTTATAATTATAGAAAATTAAAAGTCTGAATCAATATACAGTGTTACCAATATAACGGAAATTGTTTTTTTCGAATCATTCTCAGTACGTTCTTGTTGTTAATGATTGTGTAGAAATATTTTAGTTAACAGTGGATAGTCTTAAGATTCTTTCCAAATGCTGCTCAATTTTCGCTACGTTCTCCGACACTGTACCTGAATAGGCCAAAATTACGCAGAAATTTGTTCAGTTTCTTTTTTTTTTTTTAATGTACCGTAATCAAGTTCGATTTTAAACATTTACTCATTCCTTTTTTAATACTTTCCGACTAAGTTTTTTGTTTGTTTACCATAAGAATTGTGATTTAGTGTTGATTTCCAATCGCGTCCATTCCATTTATACCTGATGGATGACCAGACAAGCAATATTTTGTATTTATATTTATCAAATACCAATATGTATATTTTTTGTAGTTTTTAAGCAATTTTATATGTAAACATTTGGTTAAAGTCCTGAAATTTTATTTATTTGTGTATTTTTATAAGTTGTTATTATTATTTTGATACTCCTTTATTTATTTAGGGTTTTTTAAATGTTGCTTCTCCCCCCCCCCCCCTGTTGAATTCGCACCAATTATGAAACAGGAACTAACTTATTTTAATTGTACTATAATCATTGATTTTGTTTTTATTTTCACCGTGAAAATATGCAAATGGGTTCTTAATGTTGTACACAGAATGTCTTTTTATAATATATTTTAAAAGAATAATAATTTATTTAAACCAAGCTAGTTTTAAGACACTAAAGTGATCGACTTTGTGATTATTTAAACACCGCCAAAGAAAAAAACAAATTTATTTATTTCCATCTGTTTGACGTATCCTTTTTGTTATTTTTAAATCGCTTTTCTTTTGTTTTGCCGGTGTTTAAAAATCACAAAGTGAGTAGCAAACTCAATAGTGTCGGTTTTGACAACGTGTTTTTGAGTTTGTTTGATTTGAACTTTTTTTGTATTAAAGATATATAAATATTTTGTGTTAGTAGACTTACATTCTTTTTTATTTGTATTTATATAATTTATTATCTACAGACTAAGTTATAATTTGTTCTATATATTATATTTACATCTCTAGAATTTGAGGTGCATTGGCCATACAAGAGTATATCGTGTATTGTATTCCAAGTGATTATATTATTACAGAGTTTTCAAATTGTAAATTGTTGTGTTTAGTTTTATTTAAACCCAGTTGTTTGTCACGAGAGAAACATAAACTATTGTGCGTTTACAGTTTAGTTGATAGCATGGGCAGGTATTGCAGGAGATGTTAGCGTAAAGCGTCTTACCCTCTCCTACGCGACTGTGAGTCTTTAGTACAGTCACCACCAAAAAGTGTTGTTATGCAATCAACACGACTACATAGCAGACATGAATTAGGTAGGGCAGGCGACTCTGACTGTACTTCGCCGCGAGAGGGGAAATGTGGTGGGAGCCGGCGTAGGAGACTTGCACACCCCTCTTTGCGCTCCATCCTAATTGGCGCTATCTGTAGCCAGCATAAAAACACCACAACCTCATAAAACTCATTTAAACTAGTTATTAGGAATATGTAATGGGGTTTACTTGAGGTACGTTACTGAAATGAAGAAATTTGGATCTTGAATAATTAAACACTGAAATAAGGATATTCATAATTCAATGTGCCGATGTAGTTAGGTTAGGAAGTAGCACGGCAAGCCTCCAAAAGGCCAATGCGCTGTTTTTCAACGTAAAAACTTTGAAACCTCTTAAATTGTTATTAAAAACTATGTGCTTTTGTCTTATACACTCGTTTGAATAAAACGATTATTTACATGTTTTGAAGTCACATGCAATAGTCATTTGTTTCTTGAGGGAGGAAAGTATAACTTTGGCGCCCAGACAGGAAATGTTACGCAGCGAGTTTAAAAAAAATTTTACACCCCTTTGGAAGTGGAACCCGGCGTTGGCCGCACTCCTTGTCGACGCCACTGCGTATAGGAACTTATACGTATTAAAGATTGATATAGTTGTGTCTTAAGGGTCTGCTGTAGTGGCGGCCAACTTGGGGTTTTATCCCATAAGAGCAATGTTAAATTTCAAACCCTTTATTTCGTTTACTTTTTATCATAAAATTGTTTGTAAGGTCTCATTTTAAGCACAGTCACAATACGCATCCGTCTTGCAATTTACATTTTTTTAAATGCTTTTGATTTGTTTTATAATGGACATTTTGTAAGTACAAAGTTTGAATTTTTTTCCTAACACAATAAAAAATTAATAATTAAAAATAATTTGCAAGCCGGATCCGAAATTTTATAAAGAATATTCAGGGTTTTTTCAACACTCAATTACAAAAGATAGATTTATAAAATGGTTTGAAATGAGGCAATGTCAAAGCGTTCAGCTGCAAGAAATTGCACTGTTTAGATAGGGATATAGTGAGAAGCGGTTGCGTTTCCGGTTGCTTTCTCGTTTACTGGAGCAGACCCTTAAGGGAAGAAAATATCACAGTGTCAAGCTCACATGTGCGTCCTTACCAGTGAACGTGTTAATAATTTAAATATGTTTGTGAAAAGTATGTGCCAGTTTCTGGTACCGTTTATTTGACACTGATTACGGCAGTTATGTTCATTTAATGCGATCGGAAACATCATAGAACAGTGTATTTTATTTGTCTTTTGCATCACAATTTTAAAGTGTTTGCTGTAGTGACAGGCACCTACAGACGCGTGAGAGAAATGTAAAATCATTTATTTTGTGTCATCATATTGTACTCAAGGTCTCATTACAATCACAATATGCTTCCGGTTTTCCGTTTAACATTTTTTTAAACCTCGTACACTTGTTATGTACTTTACGTTTTTAAAGGCGCAATGTCAAAGCGCTCAGCTGCAAGAAACTCCACTGTTTGTGTGTGGATACCGCTATAAGGAAAAGCGTTGTTGCTTTCTCTTTCCTGGAGCACAGCCTTATCGAACAGTTTAAATTTTAGGTCCGTATCTGATTTCAGAAATTTTTCAAAGCAAATTTTATTTTTCACACTAAATAAATCTTTTCCCTTAAAAAATGTAATAAATATAATATATACGGGGTGTAAAAGAAAACCTTTCAGGACTTTGGGATATGATTATTCATACAAAAAGGTCATATAAACATAGGCCCAAAAATGCTTAGTTTTTCAGATATTCGCCATTTTGTTTTTTTTTACAAAAACGGTTTGACAGATTGACTTTAAATTAAACTTGGCATGAAATTTAACCTAACGATCTATCTCAAGAAAAATATAATGATTAAATCCAATCATGCGTTTCAAAATGGCGGCGGTTTGAAAATTTCAAACCTAAATTACTCAAAAACCGTACATTTTAACAAAAAATAGCGTTCGACCTTGTATTTGTGACGGCGTTTGTCAGTGTATATCAATTGTTTCTATGTATTCCGTGTTGTGCTGTCATTTGTGATATTTATTTTTACTTTCTCCCCCTTATACGTAGTATGTGGAGAAAGTATTGTTTTCGTTCGAATTTCTAGTGGAATTATCTGTTTTGGTGCTCCCTGAACCCAAAAAAGTGGTTTTTTGGTGATGTCTGTCCGAGTGTCTGTTAGGATGTGTACAGAGCTGGAGACCAACGGTCCGATTTTGATGAAATTTGGTAAGTAGGTGTAGTTCTGGAATATCTCCAGGCATTTTTTCAAATTTTTGATTTTTAAGGGGTTTTACCCCCCAAAAATGGTCAAAAACGAGAAAAATCCAAATTTCTCAAAAACTACTCTAACGATTTTGATAAAATTTGGCTTGTTTGTAGCCCTTAATGTACCCTACCATATGCACAAAACAGCACATTTCTAAAAATTCTCGTTTAGGTAATAATAATAACTGATTTTGGGGGGTTTTTGGCCAAAAGGGGTTTGTTTTTCAAAATTTTTCAAACCCATTTTTCGTGCGTCTATACAGGCCTAATTGACATGTTTGGTGCAAATTTTTCGAAATCAATCCAATAGTTTTAATAATAATGTAATATGGATGTGTGTTACATGCATCTAATATTTTCCATGGTATGTCCTACTTTTGCAATTCTAAATAACCAAATGCTACTCTTGTTAAGGTATAAAGTTTCAACTGGGAGAAAGTATGTGGCAGTTATCTGGTACCGTTTATTTAATTAATTAATCGTGAAATTAAATTATTATTAGGTAAGTATTAATTACTAAATGTGGTACAAATTATAACAAGTTCGGTTTTATTTTAATTACAATAATCTCATCAATATGTTATAAACTTTTTTCTGCCGAAAAAGTTAATATTATAAAAGCATCGCTGGTTTTCAAACTTTTCGGCCGCCTCGACTCTGAATCATCAGTATCTTATTTGTAGTCGTTCGCAGAGCTCGCCAAAAATCAAAGGCGTGTCGCGAGGCTGGCAAAAGGGTGTCTGGTTGTCCCAGTTCGATTCCGAGCTAATGTGGGAGACTTTACGCACTGAAGTGTGGGAATATCTTGAGGTTTTTCGATTGGCGATCGGCGGATGTAACATTCTGAACCGAATGTTGAACGAATATGATTGAGGGAGTGTTTGGATGGTCCAGTGCAAACGTAAACATTAAATTAAGAAAAGCAATACCGGCACCAGTAGACCCCTGATTGTATTTTAATGAGAAAAGTATAGAAATTCAATAGAAAACAAGACAAGTAATAACATAATAATTAAAATTTGTATTCTAAAATATCCTGTTAACACCCATGGGCGCTAATATGATAGGATGGGTGCTAGACCGGGGTATGGGGCTTAACACGTTCACTGCTAAGGACGCACATGTGAGCTTGACACTGAATGCTGTAAGAAGCGGCCGACGCATAGTGCTTTGCACATGCACGCCAACCTCTGTATTGGGAGTATTTTCAATACATAAGCTTCGCATGCCAACCCCATATTGCGAGTATTTTCAATATACGATGCATTGCACGCCAATCCCCGTAATGGATTATTTTCAATATACAATGAATTGCGTGCTTCGCACGCCAACCCCCGTATTGCAAGTATTTTCAACACACAGTGCATTGCGTGCTTCGCATGCCAACCGTCGTATTTTGAGTATTTTCAATACACAATTCATTGCGTGCTTCGCACGCCAATTATGGGCCTTATGCTATGGACGCACATGTGCGACCGCTTTAAAATATTAGTGATTATTACGTAGAAAGGTTTAAAAATAAAGTAATTTCTATTCATTTATACTATAAATATAAAAAATAAAGGGTCAGCTCCTAGCATAGGGAATACAAAAGTTGAGTAGCAGTGAACGTGTGAGTACCTTCGGCAAAAGGAGTTAAGGGGTATTTTTGACCTCCCCAAGAAAACTTTTAAAATTTGGGAAGCCAATTTGGCTGTTCATGTGAAATATTAACCCACACAGCATTGAGTATTTACCTCTACACCGTCAGCGAATACACAAAGACCTATAACACTCCTAGAGGCCGCACCAAGTAGTGTCCCAGCAGCTCATGCTTGAACTCATGTAAAAAATAAAATAAATATATGTAAAATCAAACGGCATATAACATTTAAGACATATTTTAGTTCTAATCTCTTTAAAGAAAAATACCTGACTATAATTAATAATATACATATTTTCCTTTCCCTGGGAGCTTGGGGGGGGGGGGGCCTGGTCCCCTCTGCCCACAGGTATGGCTGCCCATGTTAACACCTGAGCTGTGTGTCGCCTGTTTCAATAAGTTCTTGTATACTAACAACCACGATAATATGTTACGAAGAAAATAACATTTCAAATCGAACTTGTTTAAAAGATAACTTTTAAAGTCACCGCAATTCTATTGTAACACAAGTCAGATAAATTTAATGACTATTCACTAAAATTGGAAACATTATAATATTTCCAAGTCAAAATGACGAACGTGTAAATTTACGAGTGCCTTCCCGTGAGTATCAAAGACAGCTAAAAAATAATTCGACCACGCAGCTGGACCGCGGACGTGAGTTAAGCGAACTTCCAAAATTAAGTTCATATGTATTAGATTTGCAACCACCTATTTGGGAATTGGTCTACTCACGAAGGCGCTCAATAGCTGCCTGCCTGTGTACGAAATGTATCAGTAGAATTTGTTTGCACCTAAGCTTCGAAGCGCTTCTTCGTTCCATCCGCAGCGGAATGATTACATATTCGGATTATTAACTGGGCTTTGCGAGTTTGCACCTTGACCTAGCGCCCTCAAGATTATGGACTGCTTCGCTTCGCTCGCAGCGGAGAAACTCGCTCTTTAGGGTACTTTTACAGTGTTTTAGGTTTCGATCGATTTTGATTCCACCAAGCGAGCCTATAAGGTCGTGTAATTTCTAATGACACCCCAAAACGTGTTCTGGCAACCATGATCGATGCTCATTTACTACTACCGACCTTAGGTCTTACCATGAGGGTCACTGCAATAACTCATCTTTCCTGTGGAAATTCTCTAATTAAAATTATATTTCTCAATCCACCACCATGCGCTTATACATTACTGTAAGCAAGATTATTTAAAATATCCTATTCTTTAGGTAGAAGTTAAACTTAAAAATCCCAAGGGTTAATTTATTCTGGTACTATTACACACACAGCAAAAAAAAACCTGTCCATAGTAATTAATTAATCTAAACTTATAAAAGCCAACTACCATTGACTCATCACAGTTTCTCCAAAACCACGAGGCCTACAAACATGAAATTTGGCACTAATACTCTTTATAGGCTCTAGACGTGCACTAAGAAAGGGTTTCCGAAAATTCGAAATTTTAGGGGGGGCTTTTGGGGGCAAAGTTACTAAATCACGATTTCTCAAAACCTACTGAACGGATTGGAATGAAATTTGGTACGTAGCTTCCTCTAGGGCCCTAGGTACTCGCTAAGAAAGGGTTTTAAAAAATTCGAAATTTTAGAGGAGGTTTGGGGGTTCAAAGTTGCTACAAAAAACCATCGAACGGATTGGAATGAAATTTGGTACGTAGCTTCCTCTAGGGCCCTAGGTACTCGCTAAGAAAGGGTTTTAAAAATTTTGAAGTTTTAGGGCAGGTTTGGGGGGTCAAAGTTACTACAAAAAACCATCGAACGGATTGGAATGAAATTTGGTATGTAGCTTCCTCTAGGGCCCTAGGTACTCGCTAAGAAAGGGTTTTAAAAAATTTGAAATTTTAGGGGGGTTTGGGGGTCAAAGTTACTTAAAAGAAACTCCGAACGGATTGGAGTGAAATTTATTATGTAGTTTCCTCTAGGGCCCTAGGTGCTCGCTAAGAAAGGGTTTAAAAAAAACAAATCGAAATTTTTGGGGGGGTCAAAGTTACTAAAAATCCCCATAAGAAATACATAGTGTAATATATTTGTTGATATAATATATGTTTTGTTAATATACATTTAACTTCGATTTGTCTATCCGTGCAAAGCCAGGTCGGGCCAGCTAGTAGGCTAATTCATATTTTGGTACTCCTTCATGGATATTCTCCAATTAATCCAAACTCCATAAATTTTTATACTATTTTATGTAACCGTAGTTTATGATGTCGGAAGTAAAAATATTTTTTAACCACTAAAAAGTGGCAATTTTTATAAATTTTGGAAATATAAATTTATAATACTGTCGTGATAACATACAAGCTTGTGTTTAATAAATTTATCACAATTGATATCCGAACTAAAAACTAATATAACCACTGCTCTTCTCGGTTATTCAGTAACATTCGGCATCCCAGGCGCGCCTTGTTTAATATACCTTCATAAAAAATGCTTATCAAAAATCAAAAAGATTAATACAAATTGTGTATGAAGGAAATGCCCTCTTATTCGTATGTTTTCGATAACAGTCGGGAGTTCCCGAAAGTGGCTGGTTTAATAATATCCTCATAAACAAAGGCTTATAAGATCAAATTTATCTCTATGCGAAAAAGATTGCACAAGGCTTTATAATTTTTAAATATACCTTAATGTTAAATTTATCGAGCAGCTGATTAATTCTGTGGCTTGCATTGGGGAATTAAATTAATTACTTATCCTGTATTTAGTTTCTTAAAATTACCCCTCCTTACCTAAGGTTCGGCAGACCCTGACACCATCTTGAGCAATGTTAAACGTGTAACAAGATACCGGAGTAATAATGTTCAGACAGAATGTGGATATCATTTAGTTTAAAAAATTTGTTTTTTACTAAATTTTTTTGTTCTTTGACTTAACTCAAAATCAAAGTTTGCGATTTTGTTTTGTTATTCAATAACGCCAAATATCAAAAATGTAAAAAGCTCACCACATTCCATGTTTAATTACGTTTCAAATAAAAGTAATTTCATGGATGATTTATGACAAACGTATCTGCCTCATTGTGGAAGGACATACACGCTGAATTTGTGTTCCTACTCAAAAGGGTTGAGACCCGCTCAGTATCAGGTTCGGGATTAGGGTCGGATCACAGAGCGAGTCTCGGAAAGCGCATCGATGTCAACGGCGACGTGATTGGCTACGTAATGCAAAAACCCAGAATGCCTTGCGCGGCTTATCACTGGACTTTTGGGACGACAGACCAACGGTGAGGACCAACAGTTTTGGTGCCGGTTTGTTTCAATTACAAATTATTTTATAATTAACTTAATGGCCAGCTAAAGTAAATTGTGAGTTTGCGGGGGCAGAAGGGCAGTGAACGTCCGATAGGGTTAAATTAAATTCGGGAGGCCGAATAGCGCTATCAGGGCTACTTAGTCTAGGCCCACCTTGATATGGTGTTCTAGTGTGTTTGTCGTATCTATAATAAATATGGTATTGTAATAAGTCTTATTAAAGCTGGTTATCCGTGTGTGTGGTTCATAGTGGTTGTGGTATCCCTTAATAACCCAAGTGTTTAAACCCATGAAGGTTTCACGGCCTCTTGTACCATCGGACCGGGGCATAACTCCAGCACCAATTAATTAACTATGCATCTCCCTAAAGGGCACCAGACATTGCAGGGGGAGCATGAGTGGAGGGGTAGGCGGGGAAAATGTTGAGTTAGCGCGAGTCTCTCTCCTCATTAACCCATCGGCAGCTGGATCAACCGTTCTTGGCGCGTGAGGTTTACGCACGGGCCTTGTTGTGAGGCTATTAACTCATCTAAGTATAACCCGGCTGGAGGCTTCAGTCTTGCGCAAAGCTTATTTTATCACCAAAAGGTACAGTCTAGAGGTTTGCTCTCATCGGATTCAGTTTGTAACTGTAGCACTAACGTTCAGTGAAGAAATGCTAGCTGTGACTGTACTGAGTGCCGAGTAAAGGGATCAAAACACTGGCAAAAATGTCGCTCAAAATTTTGTGCCAAAATATTGAGTGATTGTGGACCGCTCACACTACACAAAAATATTGCACAGCATTTCGGTTAACTTTTTGCGATGAAAGGGCTGTGCCTCGCGTTGTACTCGCTTTACCCAGGACCGACCCGGAGGTTGCAAGTACCGTAGTTGCATTGTGTGCAGCGTTGATGGAGACTTTTAATAATAATACGAAGAAAATAGTGTGGGTCAGGAATTGGTCGAAGAATCGAGCGACTCATGGTCACCGTAACCTACTTCGTGAACTGAGACAGAAACCTACATTTTATACAAATTTCCAGAGGATGAATGAAGAGGTGTTTGAGAAAATTTCGATCATGGTTCGCCTTCTGATTGAAAAACGTGACACACGACTGAGGACAGCGATATCGCCAACAGAAAGACCTCACTCTGAGCTCTAGACAGACTGAATAAATATTTCGACAACCCCCTCACACTGCGCTCTAGACAGACTGAATAAATATTTCGCCAACCCTATCACACTGCGCTCTAGACAGACTGAATAAATATTTCGCCAACCCCCTCACACTGCGCTCTAGACAGACTGAATAAATATTGCGCCGACCCCCTCACACTGCGCTCTAGGCAGACTGAATAAATATTGCGCTGACCCCCTCACACTGCGCTCTAGACAGACTGAATAAATATTGCGCCGACTCCCTCACACTGCGCTCTAGACAGACTAAATAAATATTTCGCCAACCCTCTCACACTGCGCTCTAGACAGACTGAATAAATATTTCGCCAACCTCCTCACACTGCGCTCTAGACAGACTGAATAAATATTGCGCCGACCCCCTCACACTGCGCTCTAGACAGACTGAATAAATATTGCGCCGACCCCCTCACTCTGCGCTCTAGACAGACTGAATAAATATTTCGCCAACTTCCTCACTTTGCGCTCTAGATTGACTGAATAAATATTGCGCCGACCCCCTCACTCTGCGCTCTAGACAGACTAAATAAATATTTCGCCAACTTCCTCACTTTGCGCTCTAGACAGACTGAATAAATATTTCGCCAACCCCCTCACTCTGCGCTCTAGACAGACTAAATAAATATTTCGCCAACCCCTTCACACTGCGCTCTCATGCTACACAATATTGACGGGTCCGCAAACATTTTCTAAACTTTCAGAAAACTTTTGAATGTCCCACAAAATATTGAATACGTTTTTTTGCGCAATATTTCTCCTCGGACTTTCAATATGTTTGCTCAAAAACATCTTCAAAATTTCGCGCAACATTTTTGCTAGAACGAGGGCCCCTTAACAGAAACACATAATTTATGGTGGAGGTAAAAACTAGGTTATCGCACTATATCCCAAGTGCCAAGAACGAGAGTGTCTATTGTAACCTGTGCAACTGTTAGAGGTTCGAGATGTAGCAGGCTGGACGACCACAAGAACATTTTACGACCAAACGAATTAACCGAAAAATAATCCCCACATTCAGCTATCTACGCAGATACGAACACATCTTTCTGATTATCCAAGGCGTAATCTTCAAGGCTAAATCCATCGTGAGAAGAAGACTCCAAATGTCAGTCAGGTAGAATCCCCGCATTCGACGTCGTTCCACCATTCACTATCCGACTGCAGCACGATAGCTTCTCGGTTTGGTTTACTTTCACAATAAAGGTGCGGCGAGTGTCGGCGTGACATCAGATCAGGATCAAGATCACGTTTAGTAAATGTTTTGGTTGCATCGAGCTATTCTATTGTGAACAAACGATGTCCTGGTAAAAGAAGAAGGCGAATTTGCGAGAATAATTTTCAAACTAGTATGCTTTTGTTCTGAATTATTATATACTAGGGCCTTCGCACATGTTCGCTTCGTTCACCAACCCCGAAATGTGGTGAAAAAAATGCAAACAGATTTTTGTATACTCAGATATTTACAAGGAAATGACGATTGTTAAGGCACAAGGATTGGTGTAGGGTGGTGATCATGGTAGCGGTGACCTGTAGGCTACATAATGTAAGGGCTGGTCTACTCCTTTGATGTTGACGCTAGCCGACTGTCCCAACCTTCCTCTCGTTCACCTTCCTTCCTATGTGACGTCACTGAGGTGCCATGAAGCTCCTCGCAAGCACGGTTCGCCGTAGCTCTCACGTGTTATTTGTTATAACGTTGCAGACGAAATTACTGAAACTATTAATTTGGTAATATCTTATGTTGTTGTGTTGCGGTCAAGTTACTAGCAGACCGTTTTAGCAAGGTATTTATTTATTTAATGTCACGCTGCAGACGAGATTACTTTATGAAATGTTACTAAGATTATCAAGTAATATTGTCTGCAGCATTACTTGAATATTCCAGAAACACCATTACTAACAAAATGAATTAAAACAAACATTTTCAGAATGATGAGATATAAATAAATAAATATATAATATATAAATAATAATAAGATTTAAACTTAGAGTACCGGTAATTATTGATAACTCATAATTTAAAAACAACAAATTTTAAGTACTCAGCTTAAAATTAAAATAAACATTAAAAAATATTATTTATTTAATGTAAGAGTTGCAAGCGAGATTACTTTATGTTAAAAGTTAAAAAGTTACCAATGTCCTCTAGTAATTTCTTCTACAGCTTTTAGTTAAATGTAAAAAAAATGTTTACTAGCAAAATGCACTTAAGTTGTCAGAATAATTATATATACAGTAAATAAATATATAATATACAAATAATTAGAATCAAATTTAAACCTAGAGTAATCAAATTATTTATGACAAAAATAAAACATAATTTGAAGTTAAACTTCTAGACTAAATTAAATTGCACAGTATCAATTTAAATTAAAATAGTTCAATTGTTTAAATTCAACTATTAAATTAACTATTCCCTAAGGGAAAGAAAATTTCTATAAAGCAGTTTTTTTTTTAAATAATATTTGATGTCAGTAGTAATTATTATGTCAATGTGCATATCTGCATATAAGCTACTCATTATGTGTAAGTATTTATAACTTTTATGTGTTTTATTTTATAAGTATTACACATGTTTTATTAAACAGTATGACATTCAAGTTTTGGTGGTTTATTGTAATAAATAAAATTATTTTAAATAATGTGACACATTTTGTTCAATTTCGTATTTAGTTTTCAGAAATGTTTCGGAGAATCAAATTAAAAGTATGCTAACATTAGTATACTACTACGGTTTATTACCCACAAATTAGTTAGTTTAATCGTAACCCTGTCTTCTTCTTACATCTTTGTTTACTGTCTACTTATTGCTTTGTGTAGTGTCAATACTAAAACTAAATAAAGAAGAGCGCATCATAAAAATTGTACAGCTTTGATAAGACATTGAAATTATCGTAGCAGAGAATACTACTTATGAGAAGCGGTGGGAATGGAGCAGTGATAACTGATTTTTTTGGGGTTTTTTGGCCAGAAAGAAGGTTGTTTTTTAAAATTTGTTATAACCTTTTTTCGTGCATCTATGCAGGCCTAATTGACATGTTTGGTGAAAATTTGTTCGAAATCGATCGAATAGTTTTCTCTCTAGCTTTGTATACATACAGACATGTAGACATACTTACAGGCAGACATACATACAGACGGACAAACAGACAGACATTTTGTAAAACCACTTTTTGGACTTAGGGGGTCCCAAAATGATATTTCCATAAAAATCTAAACATAGTTTTTTTTGCGATCGCTATACTTTCTCTATAACTTACTATAAGTATAGTGAGAAAGTAAAAGGGAAAAAGGGCCTTGACTGTATTCTGTCCACGCTTGTATGACGGTTGGAGATGAGTCTCTACTATCTCCGGTTGTGCCCCATTTAAAAGGTTGTCTCAATTCATATCGTTCTTGCCGCGGAACATAGGGCCAAAGTCTTCGGTCCTGTTCTCAAGCCCTTTCGCTTTTTTCTCACTGATTAAAGATTCCGATGAAGAGCCTGTCTGACTATGCCTTCTTTGTCTTACTAGTTGCGTCCTAACCAACTCCATTTGTTTAGAAGTGATTGTAGCACATTGTTTTTCTTACACGTCTTACAGCCCGTCAGGTCTTCTCAAAAACGTTTTGATCAATTTTTGGGGGAATCAGACGGGCTTTAAAAGTCGTGGAAAAAAACTAAATTTGCAGAATCATCTACTGTATTAATTTGTTTAGACAAAGCCCCAAAAAGTGTCATTCTAGTACGAAAAATCACAACAAATTGTTACTTCTGGTCAAAATACGTACTTACGGGTGTTGAATTTTGTTGGCTGACGAATTCGCCTGAGCCAATTAGAAAACCAACGTGTGTACCAAATTTGGTACAAATCGGACTAAAATTCGGCCGCTAGAGTGCGAACACACATGTACATATATATAGTGAGTGAGTGAGTGGTATTTCGCTTTTATACATATACAATTTTTAATGACACCCCAAAACGTGTTCTGGGGACCATGATTGGTGCTCATTGACTACTCACGACCTTAGGTCACACCATAATCACCGCAATAGCTCATCTTTCCTATGGAAGTTCTCTAATTATACACGATGATAGTGGCGGTTATAGGCGGATATTCTAGTCGTACTCCAATGAAATAGCATAACGCCAGCCTCCTCAAGGTTCACTCTGCTCACTGAGTGCGTTCCTCACTGGCGCTTGACTATTTGTAAACTCTGTGTTTTGTTTTCCTCGTCTTCTAATTTATTAGTGAATTTCCATAGGAAAAATGAGCTATTGCAGTGGCCTTTATGGTAAGACCCAAGGTCGGGAGTAGCAAATGAGCACCGATCATGGTCCCCAGAAAATGTTTTGGGGTGTCATTAAAAATCATATCTATATATATAAAAGCGAAATACCACTCACTCACTCACTCACTCACTCATCACGATTTCTCAAAAACTACCGAACGGGTTGAAATGAAATTTGGTACGTAGCTTCCTCTAGGGCCATAAGTGTTCACTAAAAAAGGATTTTTAAAAATTGGAAATTTTAGGGGGGGTTTGGGTGGTAAAAATGACTAAATCACGATTTCTCCAAAATTACCGAACAGATTGGAATGAAATTTGGTATGTAGCTTCCTCTAGGGCCATAGGCGCTCGCTAAGAAAGGGTTTCAAAAAATTCGAACTTTTAGGGGGGTTCGGGAGGATCAAAGTTATTAAATCACGATTTCTTCAAAACTACCGAACGGATTGGAATTAAATTTGGTATGTAGCTTCCTCTAGGGGCACAGGTGCTCACTAAGAAAGGGTATGAAAAATGTCGAAATTTTAGGAGGGGTTTGGGGGGATCAAAGTTACTAAAATCATAATTTCAGATCTTTTATTATTATGAAAATAGTGCTTTTATTATTTAAGATCTATATATATAAAAGCCAAATACCACTCACTGAAAAGAATACAATTACGTTAAAAAGAGTGAAAATACCAACCACCACGGGCAACGCCGTACGGGTCAGCTAGTATATATATGTACATATGTTTTCGCACTCTAGCGGACGCATTTTAAGTCCGATTTGGTTCAAATTTGGTACACATATTGGTTGTCTACGTCGCTCGGACGAGTTCGTTAGCCCAAAAAATCCTACAATCGGAAGCACGTTTTTTGACCGGAAGTAACTATTTTTTGAGATTTTTCCTACGATAATGAATTTGTTTTTGAGTTTTCCTACAAAAATATAAATGTAGGATGTTATTCTGCACACTTGGTTTTTTTTTACGAGACCTTATAACTCGCTTGGTTCCACCAAAATCGATCAAAACGTAAAGTACCCGGTTCAAAGCCATGTGGTGGATTCTACCGTGGGGTTGGCGTGCGAAGCACGCAATGCATTGTGTATTGAAGGTACTCCCGATACGGGGGTTGGCGTGCGAAGCACGCAATGCTTTGTGTATTGAAGATACTCTCAATATGGGGGTTGGCGTGCGAAGCACGCAATGCTTTGTGTATTGAGGATACTCCCAATACGCGGAATGGCGTGCGAAGCATTTTACAGCTATTCAGCACCGTCGTGAATAGACCTATTTCCCAAATTGTTGGTTGAAACCCTAAAACATACGCCTATAAACTTAATTTTGGAAATTTGCTCAACTGACGTCAGCGATTCAGTTGCATGATCGAATTATTTTGTAAACGTTATAGAGGTCTATCCACAATTTTAATCCTGAAACCAAATTACCATCTTCAAGTTTTGTAGGTTAGGTTATTCAAACTAGTGATTCATCGATCGTGTCACGTCGTTATAAACAAACTTACTCGAAGTAGTACACGCGGCCTCCAAATCAAAACATACTATAGACAATGATGAAAACAACGATCAATTAAAACGCATTAAATCAAAATGCAAATCGAAGCAGAATCGTGCTCTAGCCTCGAGCCAAGGTCAAAAGTACGAAATCCAAAGTCAAGTTTGATTCAAGGCCAGCTGGTTTCGGCAGTCTCGTAGTTCCAGCACGTTCTTATGCAATGTTGACTTCTCGGTAGGTTCCTTGTTACAAGATAACATAACGTTAATAATTATCGTGCGATCGTGTAATTAATGCGTTGCAATTAATGTTGAATGTTGCCAATGCTTCTTTGTTTATCACAAATTAACTCGAAAACCTTTTATCCGATTTTCATCAAACTTTTACTGGCGTAAGGAAAATAAAAATTGATGTATTTCCATAAAAAAAAAAACTGCTCAATTTGAAGATAATATGAGGCGTTGAGTGCTCTAGTAGCCTAACCTCCATTGCAAATAGGTAGTGGTGTACAATGTACACACCAGATAATTCTATAACGCAGTTGAACTGCTAACGTGAGGCTAATTTCGAAAATTAAGTTTATAAAGTTTAGGATTTTAGGATTTAGAAAATTGGTCTACTCATTAAGGCGCTGAATATGTGCCTCCGTCTACGAAATATATTAGTAGAATTGTTTTTGCTTCTGAGCGTTCAGCCCCACCTCACGCGTTTCTTTGTTCGGCTCGCAGGGGGTAAACTAGCTTCGCGAATAATCTCATGTATCTATTTGTTTAGACAAAACCCCCGAAGAGTCTCATTCCAGTAAGAAAAGTCTCATTCTAGTAAGAAAAGTCTCATTCTAGGAAGAAAAGTCTCATTCTTGTAAGAAAAGTCTCATTCTAGTAAGAAAAATATCATTCTAGTAAGAAAAGTCTCGTTCTAGTAATAAAAGTCTCATTCTAGTAA
>JAGFPH010002279.1:49627-68748 GCA_018207615.1 Philaenus spumarius | reverse complement strand
AAAATTTCGAATTTTTTGAAAAACTTTCTTAGCGAGCACCTATCGCCTTAGGTGAAGCTACATACCAAATTTCATTCAAATCCGTTGGATGGTTTTTGAGAAATCGTTATTTTGTAACTTTGACCCCCCTAAAATTTCGAATTTTTTTAAAACCCTTTCTTAGCGAGCATCTATGGCCCTAGAGGAAGCTACATATCAAATTTCATTCCAATCCGTTCGGTAGGTTTTGATAAATCGTGATTTAGTAACTTTGAACCCCCCCCCTAAAATTTCGAATTTTTTGAAACCCTTTCTTAGTGCGCGTCTAGAGCCTATAAAGAGTATTAGTGCCAAATTTCATGTTTGTATGCCTCGTGGTTTTGGAGAAACTGTAATGAGTCAATGAGTCAATGGTATTTGGCTTTTATAAGTATAGATTAATTTATATTGAACCCCTCTTCAAAAGGAAATTGTTAAAAGGGGCGCTATCAGCGAATATAATCTAAATTTCCATTACTGTTCAGATTTAAAAAAAACAGCACTGGATCTAATATTAAGCCTTGTGGCACTCCTTGATAATAATACCAGCTTTGTGTTTCAGATTATATGACTCACGGCGGATCTGCTGACTTTGGTGTTGCGGTGTAAATACGCACATAGTCTGAAGCAGTGCATTGTTCGAGGACTGTATTCTGCTGACGGTACCATTTGCCCTTCTCCCTGGGTTGCTGTTGGTGTGTCACAGAAAGACGACGTTGTGAGATTACTTCGTTATCGGTACGTCAGCAGAAGGTTTTGTCAAGCAAGATAAGTCAGCGACAATGCATCTATTGTAAGCTGTGGAAACTTTAATTAAATAAATGCAATTATCAGTAGCCTATACCGCTAGAGAGGGGCCAAGATCGCTCCATCGGAGAAGAGAAGAAATTGGAAAGAGTTAGGAATAGCTTAGCTTTCAAAGTTATTTTTAAAACAACTAAAGCTGAGTTTATACTTACTTACTAGCGAATTTCAATAGGAAAGATGAGCTATTGTAGTGACCGTTATGGTGAGACCTAAAGTCGGGAGTAGTAAATGAGCACCGATCATGTCTCCAGAACACGTTTTGGGGTATTATTAAAATGTGTATATGTCTATACTTGTACGCACTCTATGTACGATTTGGATCAAATTTGGTACACTCGTTGGTTGTCCAAGTCGCTCGGACGAGTTCTTAGCCAAAAAAATCCAACAACCGAAAGCAAGTAAGTGTTTTTTGAGATTTTTCATGCTAGACTGAAACTTGTTTTGGGTTTTATCTAAAAAAATTAATGTGAGATAGTATTCTGCACATTTTTTTTACAAGACTGTATAAATCGCTTGGTTTCCCCAAAATCGATCGAAACGTAAAATACCATGAAAGTACCCGGTTCAAATCCACGTGGGGGGGGGGGGGATCTTCTGATCCAAGACCGACGTAATTGCAAGTTTTTCCGCTGCGAGCGGAACGAATCATCCGAGCCGTGTCTGGAGGCTGAGGTGAAAAACAAATTCTACTAATATATTTCGTTCCCAGAGGCAGCTATTCAGCGCCTTCGTGAGTAGACCAATTTCCCAAATAGTTGGTTGAATCCCTAAAACATATAAAATTAATTTTGGAAATTTGCTCAATTCTTGTCAGCGGTTCAGCTGCGTGGTCGAATTATGTTTTGGCTTACGTGAATGTGGAATTGCAGAATTTTTACGTAATGAATCGGTCTTGGGATCGTTCTAGCTCCCGCGCCTCGTAGCTTCCCTGCGAGTCCTCAATGATGAACTCGAAACTCAAAATGCTTAATTTCGTAAAAACGTAAGCTATACTTTGACGGTTGAGTTTTTCGTTTTTGGATCAAAAGTTTATCTTTAGCATGGACTCTGCCGAAAAGGAGAACTACCATGGTGCAAATACCAAAAGTCCTGAATTTTCAGGAGAAAACTAATGAACGAGCGGTGCCTGAGACCAATATTTTAGAAATAAGATATTTTCAGTACCTTTCAGACCAGAATTTGCTAAAAATATGCTTGCACGGCCGAACCCGAAACAACTCTGTTGGGATTTTGCAAAATACTTTCGTAGTGTGCGTCTATGACCCCATAGGAATATAGCTTTAAATTTTCGGATCTGCATCAAGTAGTTTTTGCTCCAAGTTGATTCTATGTGAGTCAGTCAGTCAGAACAAAGCTTCTTATATAGGCCTACAGGATGTCAAAGTCACAACCCATTTAACTTTGGAACAGGTAGAAATAAATAAATGAGCTTCGAGGTATCTTTATATGAGAAAGGGAGATGAATTTTAGCGTAACCAACCACTTCACCGCTAACCCCAAAATGGGGGGGTTGATATGGTAATTTAAAAATCTTAAATACAAACCCCCATCAAGTGATGCCTCATTTTAAAGGGCTTGATAAATGAAGAAGAATGACACAAATTAGAGGTCTCTATCTTAACCCTATCGAAATTGGCGGCAAGTCAAATTTTAAACGTCCTATGTTAACACAATTTGAATTGAGTTACAAACACTATGTTCCAGTGGAAGGAATGTTCTTTGCATGTTATTTAATAAAATCAAAGGGTCATTCAAAATCTAGTACTAAACAAATATTTACACAATTTGTCATAGGCCTAAGCTTAAAAGGAACGAATAAACTGGCAGTTTCTAGACACCGCAGGTAGAAAATAGTCTTCTACGTTGAAAGCACAACTACTGATAACAATCCAGTGATAATAGCATTTAGTGATTTTGAGCATTTAATCTAAATTTAGAATTAAGGTAAGTCTTTAGCGTCATTACCGGTGAAAGGTATTGTAACGTACCTAATTAAAAATCTGTGTTAAAAAGATGTTTTCAACTTTGATTGGCCGCCATTTTCGATAGGGTTCAAATAGCGACCTCAAATTTGTGCCATTCTTCTTCATTTATCGAGCCCTTTAAAATGAGGCATCACTTGATGTGGGTTTGTATTTAAGATTTTTGAATTACCCTCTCAACCCCCATTTCGGGGTAAGTGGTGAAAGTTCGGTTACACCAAAATTCATCTCCCTTTGTCATATAAAGATACCCGGAAACTCATTTATTTATTTCTACTTGTTCCAAAGTTAAGGGGGGATTTTTGGACACCCGGTATATACAGAGTATGTAGCGGACAATTTCAAACTCACCAAAAAGTGGTTCTTTTATGGTTGTGAATAACTGCTTTTATTTCTATCTCATAAGACTAGTACATTTTCAGATATTAAACTGTTCCTAGACTTTTCAAACACCCTGTATAGATATAGATTGGAATATGGATTATTCAAACAAAAAATATAAGTTATTTATGTGATTATTGAATGCCAAGATATTACAAATTTCAGTTCTAATGTGCACATTGCACATTATGCATAAATCTACTATCCATGTTCCAATTTCGGATACACCGAGCAACAATGTGTTGACGTGTAATGATTATTTATTCTGACCTGTACGAGTACACCGATAAGCTATACCAACTAACAGGAAACTACGCTAGTTTAGTTTTCCCCTTTCACGGATATTGTTATCACTGACGATAGCAGGTCGCCCCTATAGTCGGACCCGGTCATGTATATCGTAGCGATAAATAAGCTCACCAAATCATGTTAGACGGGTTGTTGTTAGCCTTAGTTTCAGTCGTAAATAAAATAGAAATCCAAACAGATGTTTTGGTACATTCTCTGCTCAAGGTTCTTGATTGATTTTTGTAAGTGAAAACACTACATAGTGGTAGGATGGCTGGTTTAACAGTCAACACCTGTCAGCTGCTCCAGGAGTTTCAAAGGTATTATAAACATGCAAGTCTAAGCAAAATTTGGTTTTGGGGCTAGTTTTTCATTTCATTAGATTGTACAAGAAAAGCTCCATCCAACTCAAATTTGGAACAATTTTTTATAATGCTCTGATATGAATATACTTAAACCAGTGTAAAGTTTAAGTGTTTTGATATAAAGTATGGCGATAATACTACAATTTGTTGTCCTTTATTGGTTCTGGTAAATGTCTGACGTACACAGATGAATGAAACTGCTAAATTAGCAATGGATCAGTGAAAATAACTTTCTGCTATCTTACTCCCGCACGGGGGGTGCAGACTATAGCTGCACCTACTAAGAGGGGTTTGGCGTCCCTCGCGGTACCCGAGTCAAACAACGCCTAACACATTCAACACTTACAACACATCCATCCAATTACATAAATACATTCCCACTCTCACCTTCTTTTAGGATTTCGACTGTGCAGAGCCGTAGTACGTTGTGAGTGCCGAACATACCAGAGCTTTGACAACCTCTGGTTTGGTAAGGCTGATGTGTGCTTGCTCTGCCGAGACGTGTTCGTGGGTTAATTTCAGGGGCAAGCAACTTCGGTCCTTGGTCACGAAATGTTTGCGGTGTTGAAGAAAATCGGTGTAGTTTCGGGCACCAGACTGATGCTCACTCAAAAGAGTGCTCGGGGCCTCACGAAACTGGGGTTCGGAAGTGATCTCAATGTGATCTTATGGGCACGCCCTTACCGAGGAAAATCTTAGCATTTATTAACAATTTCCTGTCTAATTGATATTTTAGGGTGCATCTTGCAACCATGTTATCAGATTGATTTTATTTAGAGAACGGTGTCCCTCAAGGCAGCATACTTAGCGTCACCTTATTTGCAGTTGTTATAATAGTATCAATTCTAATATGCGATTACCTGCCCACTGATCTCTCTTTGCCGATGATTTTGTCATTTATGTGGCAACTCGAAACATGGGAACCGCAGAAAGAACACTGCAATTAACAATGAACAAATTACAAACGTGGTCCAATCAAACAGGATTTAAGTTTTCAGCTGCTAAAACTCGATACATTGTTTTTACTCGTCGCAGACAGCATTTTAGTCCAGCTTTATACCCAAATGGAACTCAACTTCACTCCGATAATACTGTCACATTTCTAGGTCTTATATTCCACCATAGACTCTCTTGGAACCCGCATGTGACAAATTTAAAATCACGCTGCATCAAGATCTTAGATATGTTACGGTTCTCATTGGGGAGCCGATAGGACGTGCATGCTGCGTTTTTACCGAGCTCTTATTCGAGCACGATTTGACTATGGCTCCATAGTCTATTCGTCAGCTAGGTTTTCGCTTCTTAAAGAGATTGGATTCCGTTCATAACACTGCTCTCCGTCTTCCATCTGGAGCGTTTCGTTCTAGTCCCATTAGTAGTCTGCTTTTTGAAACGGATGAGCATCGCTCACGTGACGCATACAACAGCTACAATTGTCGTACATGCTCCAAACTTTTGTATACTTCATATGATATTGTATTTCACAATACATTATTTGCACAGTACGAATTCCGTAAACAACCGGAATTTGGTCAGAACCGTCCGTATCCTCAATAATCTGGATTTTGCACTACTTCTTATAAATGAAAATGCACCATGTTTTGTAGCTCCATGGACGATTAGAAAGCCATATGTTGATCTCTCACTGTCTAGATACCTAAAACACAGCTGATGTTGTTCACCACCAGGAATTTATGTACATATACAAACTTTACCTATTAAGTCATATAAATTTCAATGATGGTTCTAAACTGGACAATAGAGTTTAGAATTCGCATTTGTTCTATGAGGAAACAGCTTCACTATGGGCTACCATCCTCCTCTTCTGTACATACAGAAAAACTTTTTTGAAATACTCAAGTCACTCAATATTGTATTACCAACTCCGGAAAAACTTCTTATATTTTCGGATTCAAGAAGTTCACTTGAGTCCATTCAAGCAAGATATGTACTCTCCTAACCCTTTGGTTAAAGCTATTCTGTGCTCCACGCACAGACTTTGGCTACGAGGTGTTGGGAAATATTGCCACATATTGGGAAATACTAAAGCAGATCTAGCTGCTAAGGAACCTCTAACTTACAGCCTGTCGTGAAGTGGGTAATGCTATCCTACTTTGTGCCCTCTTTGAAGGGAGATTTATTTAGATAATGGGAAGAAAAGTGGGTAGTGGTACAAAACAATAAACTCCGACAAATTATATACCGTTCGACCGTGGATATCTTCAAACCGCCAAAGCCGTCGAGAGGAAGTGGTGGTTTCTCGTCTACGCATTGTGCATTCCGTGTTAACCCATGGGTTTCTGATGCGTCATGGGGATCCGCCACTTTGTCTTTACTGCCTTAAAATCTCATTTCGATCAAACACCTTCTTTTAGAGATTGACAAATTAAAGCATGATCGCAAGAGGTTTTGCCTGCCAAATTACATTCAGAGGATGCTGGGTGATGACACCCAGACCAATAATGTGTTAGCATTGCACCATAATTTGATTGTGATTGGTTACATTTAAAATACTTATGTTTTATCCCAACTACGTAAGTTACTTATCATAAATGAAATGTTTATTACCTTGTTATTTAGTTTAAATTTAATAGTTTTGTTCATTGTTACAAACGGGATACTTTACAAGGGTCGCCGGAATACTACCCCACGGAAAACTACCCCCTCCCAGCAGGTTCCTACGTCATTTTGACGTCAGAGATCGGGGGGCAGTTTTCCAGTCACGCACACTCAAGTTTCGATATAATTAGAATTAAAAAAAACTAGAGGACTAACCTAAACTGTTTAGTCACAGTATGTTGTCGATGACAGTATAATTGTAGGAGCCTGGGTGGGGGGTAGTTTTCCGGGGGGTAGTATTCCGCATCCCCCTTCACAGCCCTGTAACAAGTTGTTACTAGCGAATTTCCATAGGAAAAATGAGCTATTGCAGTGGCCCTTATGGTAAGACCCAAGGTCGGGAGTAGCAAATGAGCACCGATCATGGTCCCCAGAACACGTTTTGGGGTGTCATTAAAAATCATATTTAATATATATATGTATATATGTCATCGCACTCTAGCGGCCGCATTTTAAGTCCGTTTTGGTTCAAATGTGGCACATATGTTGGTCGTCTACGTCGCTCGGACGAGTTCGTTAACCAAAAAATCCAACAATCGGAAACACGTTTTTTGACCGGAAGTAACTATTTTGTGAGATTTGTCCTACGAGAATGAATTTGTTTTTGAGTTTGTTCTACAAATTTAAATGCATGATATTATTCTGCACATTTTGTTTTTTTACGCGATCTTATAGCTCGCTTGGTTCCCCCAAAATCGATCAAAACGTAAAATACCATAGAAGTACCCGGTTCAAAGCCATGCGGTGGATTCTACCGTGGGGTTGGCGTGCGAATCACGCAATGCATTGTTTATCGAAGATACTCCTAATACGGGAGTTGGCGTGCGAAGCACGCAATGCTTTGTGTATTGAAGATACTCCCAATGCGGGGGTTGGCATGCGAAGCACGCAATGTTTTGTATGTTGAAGATACTCCCAATAATTGGAATGGCGTGCGAAGCACGCAATGCTTTGTGTATTGAAGATACTCCCAATATGCGGAATGGCGTGCGAACCATTTTGCAGCTATTCAGCACCGTCGTGAATTTCCCAAATTGTTGGTTGAAACTCTAAAACATAGGCCTATAAAGTTAATTTTTGTAATTTGCTCAACTCACGTCAGCGGTTCAGCTGCGTGGTCAAATTATTATTGAATTATTGTTGTTATTTTATCGTTATTGTTTTAGTAGTGTGTGCAAATTTAATATAATTTTGTAGCTGTGTGAGATAGTAGGTATCTCAATTTACTTATTAAAGTTATGAAGATTAGATAAATTCTCTTCGACTTCCAGGTGATGATAACCGCTAAGGGGTTCCACCTTAAAAAAATCTGCTATCTTGCAGAAAATAGTTTTTAATGGTGTGGATATAATAGAGTGTGTAGCTCTGCCTGTCGGTGTTCCCTCAGAAGAAGTCTAAGAAGCCTGCAACAGAAATTACAAACGCTTTAGAATTTAAACACTCCGCATCAAGTAAAGTTGTTTACGATATAACTTCTTCTAATAAACAACCTTGTATTGCGTAAATCGACAGTACAGATACCGGCACGAATGCTGGCACTTGAGCCAACCGCTACTAACCTGACTAAAAACATCAGTGCCCGGTACATCTCTGTTTAACACGTTCACTTCTAAGGACGCACAAGTCATGTGAGCTTGACACTTAACACTATGAGAAGCGGCCGTCTACAGTGCATTGCACGCCAACCCCCGCATTGGGAGTATTTTCATTACACAGTGCTTTGCATGCTTCGCACGCCAATTTTAGGCCTATGTGCTATGGACGCACATGTGCGCCGCTTTAAAATATTAGTGATTATTACGTAGAAAGGTTCAAAAATAAAAAATAAATAATTTTTACTTATTTAGGCTATAAATATAAAAAATAAAAAGTCAGCTCCTAGCATAGGAAATACTTAATTTGCGTAGCAGTGAACGTGTTAAGGGTGAGGTAAACATCCACTAGTTCGTTTGAAAGTTGAGTCACATTAGAAAGCGGTGTGGGAAATTTTTTTTTCCACTTACGCCCTTTCCCCACACCCCTTTCCCATCGCACCAGGGCGAGGTCAGGTGCCACGATTCACGCTGACATCTGTATTTTGAGGGAAGAAGCACAGGATTACTATACTTGCAGTTACACTTTCAGTTTCGTTGTTCTGTAAGTAGTTTTTAAACTAGTGTTATACATGTTTAATTTCGATAAATCTCCACGATGTCAATAAATGAGCCAGAGATTAATTTTCAAATGTACCAACGCCAGATTTTGAACTCTGCGGCCCAAAATACAAAAGTAATCAGCCGGTTGACTACTTTCAATTTATTATGAGGTTTCCATTTTAACCCAATATCAGCCCCCCCCCCCCCCTCATTTTAGGCCGACTAATGACCGATTGGTTTCTCTCTAAATAACATAAAACAAATCCCGTCATTCAAGCAAAAACTCATCGACCACAGAAACAAATAGACTAATCATTGCCTATACCTGTACAGTATGAAAAGTGTGCCTAAGTCCGCCATCTTGGGAACGTCTAGAAACTCTGACGTCTAGAAATTTTGGCTCGGAGATGACGTTAAAAATTGTGATGCGCGCGTTTCAAATACACCGATGTTTTGAACACTATCGACACACTGATTACTTTGAATTTTTACACACTGACAGAATATTGGTATGGGATGATAGTGGTATAAAAGGTATTAATTATAAACAACCTTTAAAGGTGTAAATAAATTACCAAAGCTAGGACTTAATATGGAACTTTAAATTGTGACGTGAAAAAGTTGTTCTGTTTTTTGGTCAGAGACGAGGTGTACGCGTAAAAGTTTGAGCCAATATTTTGTCAATAAATTAGCTCAAGCAGAGCAAAGAAACGATCAAGTGCGCGCCAGAATCTCGTTAAATTCCCAAGGCGCGGCTACACAGAGGCCGTAACTTTAAACAATGCATTTACAGTAGTTTGTTTACAAATAGCGCTGCTGGTTTTCAATTGGACTATTGTAGGCCTAGTTTCTGTATTGTTGTAGACGGCTACCAAGAGCTTATGTTTTTAGCCGATAACTTGGTTATTTTTTGAGCTACAGGAAAAATAAAACAGTTTTTTTGTTTCCTACATTTATTGAAAAATGTATGTTATTACTTTCTCACTCCCTACTATAGAATAGAGAAAGTAGGCCCTATAGTGATCGTAAAAAAAATCGATGATGATATTTTTGTGGAAATGTCCGTTTTGGGACCCCCTGAGTTCAAAAAAGTGGTTTTTACAAAATGTATGTCTGGAAGTCTGTCTGTATGTGTGCATGTCTGTATGTATGTCTGTCTGTATGTATACAAAGCTAGAGAGCAAACTATTCGATTGATTTCGAACAAATTTGCACCAAACATGTCAATTAGGCCTGTATATATGCACAAAAAAAGGTTTTGAACAATTTTGAAAAACAACCCCCTTTTTGGCCAAAAAACCCCATAAAATCAGTTATTATTTTCGTATAAAAAAAAAAACGGCTCTAACGACTTTGATAAAATTTGGCCTATTTGTAGCCCTTAATGTACCCTACCATATGCAAAAAACAGTATCTTTCTAAAAATTCTCGTTTAGCTAATAATAATAATAATAATAACTGATTTTTGGGGGTTTTTGGCCGAAAAGGAGGTTGTTTTTCAAAACCTTTTTTCGTGCATCTATACAGGTCTAATTGACGGGTTTGGTGCAAATTTGTTCGAAATCGATTGAATAGTTTTCTCTCTAGATAATAATAATAATAATATTTATTAGTTAATCTACTTTAATATCACCTCTCCTACCTCTCCTACAATTATGAAGTCACAGTAAATGTTTTTAATAATTTAAATATGTTTGTGAGAAAATATGTGCCAGTTCCTGGTACCGTTTATTTTTGTATAATTTTACGTTTAAATTATAATCTTCTGTTTATTAGGCTAACACACCACACATCGCATTTCTCCAATAATCACGGAAAACCACTTTCAGCCAGAATGATTGCACTTTCTCAGTTATCCTTGACTCAATTGATACAAAGTGACATACGGTACCGTTGGATTTTTCTTTGAATTGTCTACATTTTTTGTAAAAAGTTGATTTTTAGGTATTCCACTTTAAAAAGTTTCAATCACCGCCTTCTTGAAACGGATAACTTCAGCAAAATAAAAATTTGCGTGTTTGTGTGAACCAATGTGATAATGAAACATGGATACTGAATTTCATGAATTCATCTTAAACCGTTCATGAGATAACATTAAAAACAACTTCTAAACTGAGCTGCATGAGACACATGACCTGCTGAATATCATGGTAAAGTTTGGTAGATTGCTTGCGAGTCACTCTGTATGTATTTTTATGTACTTTTATTTCTACCGTTAATTCAAAGAATCTTTTGAAACAATTTCTCAGATTTTCCGAGTGCTCTATGTACCCTTAGTGGACCGAGAAACTGCTAATTATATTAGCAATTGATTCGTTGCCATGGTAAATAACTTGTAACTAAATGGGACTTTCATTCTTTGATTAAAATTCTTAGAAATGGCGATTCGTAGATTTTCTTCCTTAATCGTTGAAGTTTCGATACGCGCGTTTACAATTTTAATCGCAGTATTTATAATTAAACACTATAATTAACTCAAACCCAAAACTCTGTCCTACCGGATTTTCCTCGTACTATTGCCGCAATACGGCGTTTTACATCACAATGGCGGGCTCCTGTCATATGTCCTTAACCTGCTTCTTCTTGTTCTTCTCACTCACGTAACTTTAGAATGAAATTGGTAAGATTTCGTAAACTTGTTTCATTTCCACTTTGTACGTTAATAACAATGTTTTGGGCGCGTGTGTGTGCTGGCGCGAGTTGGTACGTGGTAATTACGTAAAGTTGAACGTAGGCTTGTATTATAGGTGGTAGGTAACATTAGGAGATTATTAGGATTGTGAACTTGATTTGTTAGAATCTTCAAGAAATTACAGATACAAATAGTAATAAGGTTGCCGTCTGTACTGTAATCGAACAATATTTGTTAATAGTTTATAAAAGCAATTTAAAAAAAATCTATCTGTTTACTTTCCATTTTAGAGTTATAATTTTTAACACGTAAAGGTCCATTCACACACATAAGTCCAGTCACAGTTCAGCCTATCTATTAGTCAGTCATATGTCAGTCTAGTCACAGTTCAGTGTCTGTCAAGTCACAGTTCAGCCTATCTATTAGTCAGTCATATGTCAGTCTAGTAAAAGTCACAGTTCAGTCTCTGTCAAGTCACAGTTCATAGTAAAACGCACCCCACGCTTTTTTACAATTATTTTAAAGTTTTTAGTTCTGTTTGCTATTGAAGCGTGTTTTTTTAACTATAATTTATTTAAGAATACGTTTTCTTTGAAAGTATTTGTAAATTTTTGTATTTTCTCCTAACTTTATATTTTAATATATTAATTAATATAATGTATATATTAATGTATTATATTAACTTTGTATTTTTGTCTTTACTTTTACAAGTAGAATGAGCTCCCGAAGTGTCTGCATATCGTCGTGAATCACCCTGTAGCCTATATAAAGTTTTTAATGACACCCGAAAACGTGTTCTGGGGACCATGATCAGTGCTCACTTATTACACCCAACAAAATTAATAATGCATTGTCATCGGTCCTTGATAAATGTGCAAAGTTTAAAATCAATCCGACGTTTTGAAGGGGGTGAAAATCACGTTCAAAGATTCCGTCACATAGATACATACCGAGCTAATAAAAGCGTTATAAAATAGCAAAACACAAATGTTATTTGGATATTTCAAGTACATAAAATGTAGATCAGCTTTTGTAATAAGTCTGATGTTGCACAATAATCAGCTGATTACTTTAACCCTTTAAACTGGCATTGACAGCTGATTTCATACTTTGAAATAATTTGGATAGAATTTAGGTGAGTTTTACTATGTTTGGCAGTAGGTCCAAGTCATGGCTGTTTTTTTTAGCGAATCTCCAGAGGAAATATGAGCTGTGCAGTGACTCTTAAGCAAGGTCCTCTGATCATAGTCCGCAGAACAGGTTTTCTGGTAACATTAAAGATGTTATATATATTTGAATGTAGTGTTCACAATCTAACGGCCGCATTTTAGGTCCGATTTAGTCCAAATTTGGTATAGACTTTGGTTTTCTATGTCGCTCGGACGAGTTCGTTGACAAAAAAAAAAAAAAGCACGTATTTTGACAGGAAGTAAACATTGTTTGAGATTTTCCGTAGACTATTCTGCACAATTTGCTTTTTTGCACGACCTTAGCCCGTCCGGCTCCCCCAAAATAGATCAAAACGTTGGGGATTTTACAGCGGGGGCAGCTTCTGACCCGAGGCTGACGGCAGGGACGGTTGAGGTGCAAACTCTCGCAAAACGAATTTTCTTCTGAGGCTGAGGTGCAAACAAATTCTACTACGTATCCGAAGGCAACTATTCAGCGCTTTCGTGAGTAAACCAATTTTTCAAATATTTGGTAGAAACTGAAACATATAAACTTAATTTTGAAAATTCGCATAACTCACGGCAGAGGTTCATCGGCGTCATTCAATTATTCTTAGCAAGAATTTGTTCTCCTCACTTTAGGCAAGTGCTAAGACTAAAAACGTTGTCTTAAGGCCTTTTCACACCGCGGTCACGTGACTGCACGTGCAATTCACAGAATTCGCACCGCCACAGACGTCTGTCAGGTATTGGGACTTCGTTTCAGCTCTGTCAAGTCAGTTCAGTTGCTGTCTACGGTTGAAACAGGTAAAAACATGGCAAGTGGTTCGTGGTGCGATAGCGCGTTTACTAAAAATGTGCCTTGGTTGGATGACATCGATAGTAGTTCGAGTAGTGATGAGGGACTCATGCTGTCGTACTCGGTTACAAACCGGACGCATTGGGTTCATCACATCAATCAGAGACGGGAACAGTGCGGCGAGTATCATCACCTAGATGATGACAGATTCAAAAGATACTTTCGGCTTTCTGAACCCGAGTTAAAGAGATCTTAACACTGACAAATAACGATATTAGTAAAAAAGACATCAACTACAGGAGATCTATTTCCAGCAGAGAAAGATTGGCAGTAATGCCTGAGGTAAGTTTACTACTGCACTATAAAATTTAATTCTTTGAAATCCTATTGAAGGTGGTTTATAATTTTGTTAATAAACATTTTACATTATTAAAACAAATATTGATTTGCTTTGAGAATTCGTTAGCAGATAATTTCTTTAAATTCTATGTCAAAACAAAATTGCATTTTGTTGTGTAAAGGAATAGTATATTAACCGTGAATGGTAGTGGCAGCCGATTTCGATTTCTCCTGTAATGGCCAAAAAAAACTTCATTGTCTTCCTATGAGTATCATCCAAAACTAATACTCTACAAAATATTGATAGTTTTTAACATTTTGAAAAACAAACAAAAATAACATTCTGGCAAAATCCAATACGGCCGCCAAAAAAACTTTCAATACAGCAACTTGTAACGAGTTAACGAAACTGCCACAGACGTCGACAGATGTTTGAAAGATTCCGCACATTCGTCTGTCGACGTCTGTAGCGTCTGTGGGGCTCTGCGAGGTCGGTGTGAATTGCACCATTTGAAACTATGGAAACAGATCTTTTGAAAAATATTTCACGTGACGTAGTGTGACCGCGGTGTGAAAAAGCCTTTAATAAAACACACTAGAGTTAGACTGTATGATAAAAGCTTTTGCTTGGTTTTCGTTAGGCTATGTTTAATGTTCGCAATAATAACCTGGAAAGCCTGTAAAGGGCATTACGGGGAACAACAGCTGTGTATAAGCATAGATCATGAATAATAAAATAGATCATGCATGCATTCTGGGGCTGTGTGCCGAAAAAAAGGTTGTCGCGAAAGTAGTACATGATCGCGCCGCGAGGTAGCGCTAGGGAGAAATCATTGGTAGCATTGGTGTTTCATACAGCTTCCGTCGTTTCCCCAATAGATAACGCCACTATCGTCGAATTTCCAGTGGAACAAAATATTGCATTGGATCGGAGTTCTATTAGGTTATCCAAATACAATGGTATAAGTGAGCAACTGTTGTAATTTTACATCTCCGAGCGTCTAAAAATGTTCCTTTAAATCGAACGTCCTAGTTTTACAGTAAATCCAAACTGACTACCCGTCGTCATTCTCCGACCAACATCTTGACCTTGAACGCTCAAAAGTCAACTTGCACTTTTATTTGTGCATATTAAACGAGTACAGTAATAACAATCAATAATCAGCCGTTGCATACGCTTCGATCGGACAGAACAGCTGTTACATTTCTATAATTACTTTATCCTGCGTGAATACTCTGTCTGTGTAATAACGTCTGACAATTAGATAAGGCTGTCAAGAAAATGGACATCGTGCTTCATCATCTACTGGATATTTTATTACAGACTCGTGTGCAACGCTCTAAAAGTTACATAACAAACAATATTAGTTCTGTACTTTGTTATGTTTACAACAAGTAAAGTTGCAAGGACAGTTACTATACCTTGTTCATCGAGAGTTTAAAGTGAAGCACCACCTTACAATGGCTGACGTTAGGGATTTGTGCCAATGAGGGAAACGAACATCACGTGTGGGACGGGCGACTCTGCGTACGATTCACAGTAGTTCTTAGTAAACAAGCATCACCTTTACTAGCCCACCCTAACGTTCACGTTCGTCCCTTAGGTAGGACCACGTGTGACTCAGTCTTTCCGGCCCACAAATATTATAGGGGGAGGTGCTTCACTTTAAACCCTCGGTGAACAAGGTATAGAGTAAAGCGTATAGTTTTACCAGTTTTTCATAAAATATTTTAAAATATAATTTATAACCAACTTACCTGTTCAGCCATTTTCAAGTGGTTATTCAGGATTACTAAACTTTACCACTTTTTACACACGAGGATAAATATACGATTAGTACTAATACTTATATTGTTACTAACATTATTACAGATGTAGATCTACTATATTTAGGCCTAAGCAGTTATAATATTTATTTTGTCGTCTGAAATGTTCGAAATTGTATTTAAAATAATTCAACAACCAATTATTTACTGTACTTAGTTCATCAGAGGAACCTAAGGTCGGGTTTGTGAAAATTTTGATTATAAATTCTCCATTTATATATCCTACCATAGGCCTGAACTTATTACATAGGCCTACATAGTTTAGCAACGCTCCAGTATACATTTGAGTTGTCCTTATAGCTTAGTAAATAAACAATCACATATTATTTACATACAAAATGCAAAATAAATTTTACCAACCACAGTAGTTTAAAACACATCGGATAAGATACACATATAAAAGGCACTGTCACCAGTAGAGTATGCAGTAAGTACTCGAATAAAAAGCATGTTCCCCTGGGTGAACTGCAAACAATCTGGAAACAACTTTGTTTTTTATATTTTTTACGAATTTTAGTAAATAGTTACAAAAGATAATGGCACAATAACTGCAACGCAGAAATTCACAATAGGCACAAAGTAGAATAACGCAATAGATACAAATCAGAATAACACAATAATAGCTATAAAGTAGAATAACACAAAAGCTACAAGGTAGAATAACACAATAGTTAAATAGCAGAACAACACAAAAGCTAAAAAGCAGAATAACACAATAGCTACAAAACGAAATAACACAATAACTACAAAGTAGAATAACAAAATAGATGTAACGCAGAATAACACAGCAGATATAAAACAGAACAACAATATAGCTAAAAAAGCATATTAACGCAAAAGGTACAAAGCAGAATAACACAATAGTCTCAAAACAGAACAAAACAAAAGCTACAAAGCAGAATAATACAATATATGCAAAACAGAATGACATAATAGCTACAAAGCAGATTAACGGAAAAGCTACAAAACAGAATAACACAATACATACAAAACAGAATAACACAATAGCTATAAAGCAGAATAACACAATAGCTGTAGTACAGAATAGCGCAATAGCTGCAAAGAAGAAGAATATAATAGCTACAAAACATAAGGGCACAATAGTTACAAACTTGAATAACACACAACAAATTCTAAATATTTAAATCTGTACACTATTTTTCTTGTGCCATATTCATGGTGTGTTATTTTATTTACAACTTATTCGGGTTTGATTTGAAAAATATGAATATGTCATTATATATAAATAGATGGCAAGATGACATTTTTATTAAGGTTTAAATTTGTCCTAATATGAAATCTATATATATAAAAGCCAAAACCCACTGACTCACTGACTCATTCATCACGATTTCTCAAAAACTACCGAACGGATTGGAATGAAATTTGGTATGTAGCTTCCTAAATTTGGTATGTGAGGCCATAGGTGCTCAATAAGAAAGGGTTTGAAAAAATTCGAAATTTTAGGGGGAGTTTGGGGGGATCAAAGTTATTAAAAAATGACTTCTTCAAAACTACCGAACTGATTCGAATGAAATTTGGTATGTAGCTTTCTCTAGGGCCATAGGTGCTCAATAAGAAAGGGTTTGAAAAAATTGGAAATTTTAGGGGGGGTTTGGGGGGATCCAAGTTATTAAAAAATTACTTTTTCAAAACTACCGAATGGATTTGAATGAAATTTGGTATGCAGCTTCCGCTAGGGCCATAGGTGCTCACTAAGAAAGGGTTTGAAAAATTCGAAATTATAGGGGGGTTTGGGGAATCAAAATTATTAAAAAACGACTTCTTCAAAACTACCTAATGGATTAGAATGAAATTTGGTATGTAGCTTCCTCTAGGGTTTCGATAGGTGCTCACTAAGAAAGGGCTTGAAAAAATTCGAAATTTTAGGGGGGGTTTGGGGGGATCAAAGTTGTTAAAAAACGATTTCTTCAAAACTACCGAATGGATTAGAATGAAATTTGGTATGTAGCTTCCTCTAGGGCCATAGGTGCTTACTAAGAAAGGGTTTGAAAAAATTCGAAATTTTAGGGGGGTTTGGGGATCAAAGTTATTAAATCACGATTTCTTCAAAACTACCGACCGGATTGGAATGAAATTTGGTATGTAGCTTCCTCTAGGGCTATAGGTGCTCACTAAGAAAGGGTATGAAAAATTTCGAAATTTTAGGAGGGGTTTGGGGGGATCAAAGTTACTAAAATCATAATTTCAGATCTTTTATTATTATGACAATAGTGCTTTTATTATTTAAGATCTATATATATAAAAGCCAAATACCACTCACTAACTGAACACTTAAAAAGAATACAATTACGTTAAAAAGACTGAAAATACCAACCACCACGGGCAACGCCGTACGGGTCAGCTAGTTGTATTATAAGAATCAAAATCTGTGTAATACATAGGTGAAGTAAAAGATTAGTTTCTGTTTTTAAACAGGTAATCTTTGAAACCAATTGGAGAGCAAGATGATGCCAAAGAAAACGCAATACTTAAAACGGGACTTTTCAATTAAAATCTATCTTTCCTAGTTCAAAATTTACCTCTCTGCAGCCGAGCTTCTAGAGTGAGAGTGCTGGATGTCACTTGAATTTGACTCAGCGTTAGAGACGATCGCGAATCAACATTATCACTAACTGTCGACCATATTGATTGCCGAAACATAACCTACAAACCGATTCTCGGAAATAAAATTTATATACAGGGAAAGTAATAAAAGTGGTAAAGCTTTAACCGCAGTGCAGCCAACCTTCCCAACCTAGAATGCCGAGACTTCGCACGACTTGGTGGAGGCCATTAACAATGGAATGTTTAATTATTTCGTGGTTTATGGCAACCAGAAACAACAACGACAAAGTGTCGTGCAATGCACTTCAAGGCCGCGCCAGTGTGGGTGGTTCCGTCCTAGCGCAATAAAACCTACCTTGGTTAGCAAACGTGACAAACGTCTTGAGGTCAAACCTTTAATTATAGAAAACAAAATTTGAAGATGTGTTTTTTAAAGGGGTCACACACTTATTCAACCCTGATAAATATTCTCAATTTTATTGACGGAAAATATTTATATTTGAATCTTGACTTCAGTAATAGAAGTCTAGGTATTGTGACTTAACTTGTGTTATAGATTCGGAGCGATAAGGACGGAGTCAGTTCTTATGCTTTCAAACGTGTCTGTACGTCCAAAGCAGGAGTGTAAATTCCAGCTGACTGCAGGTAAAGGTAAGAGGTCGGTATAGTTCGATCAACCGTTCTTGGCGCGTAAGGTTTTTACGCACGGGTGTGAGGCTATTAGCTCTGCGTAGTAAAACCCGGCTGGAGGCTACAATCCTGCGCAAAGCATATTTTATCACTGTGTGCTAGTGAGTGCTGAGTAAGAGGGTAACAGAAACACGTCATTTATGATGGCGGTAAAAACTAGGGTTTCGCGGGATATCCCAAATGCAAAGAACGAGTGATCCAACTATAATAGACTTCCTCGATCTCCGGGCTATACTATATGAGCTACATAGTACGTTCAATGTTGTACTCTGTGATATAAACGGTCATTGTTAAGTGCTTTGTGTGCATATGGCATTTGTATATAAGGTGGTGTATTAGATTAACTGTAACACTAACCATTTGCTTTCAATCTTTCCTGTGCTTTCTGTGCATATAAATATAGCTATAGTCGGTTGGTGGCTGGTACTTTGCACAACAAGACCACCAAGAGTCTTCTGGCAATTATGAACAAAAGACGTGTTAGGAAAAGAAACACGAGGTT
>JAGFPH010002279.1:17192-28927 GCA_018207615.1 Philaenus spumarius | reverse complement strand
TAGAATTACAATTTGCCTACGAGTAGGAAATATATTATTACAATTTGCCTACGAGTAGGAAATGTATTATTACAATTTGCCTACGAGTAGGAAATATATTATTACAATTTGTTTACAACACATCCTCCAGCCCCTATTCACGCTATGGTTCGTTCCGCTCGTAGCAGTCTCGAATAGTGGAGAGCTTCGCTTCGCTCTCAGCGGACATATTCTCTTCTCTAGTTTGCATCCTGGCCGTTCTTCCGTTTGTTAGATTTTTTGGCTATCGAACTCGTCCAAGCCACTTGGAAAACCAACGTGTGTACCAAATCGGAAGTAAAATGCTGCCGTAAGAGTGTGGACCCAAATTCATCTGGGGACCATGTTCGGTGCTCATTGACCACTCCCGATCTCAGGTCTCACCATAAGAGTCACTGTAATAGCTCATCTTTTCTATGGACATTCGATAATGAAATAAATATGTCTTGAAAACCCCCATTTAAACGATGCCCAATTCAATAGTATCACAATATAGTTATTTTTTGCATCAAAAATTTAATGCTGAAAATTCATAGTAAATATTTTTTAAGTTTTCACTATTTGATGAAACTAGGAAATTTGATTATGATACCTTTATCCGACTTTAACTCCTAGCGGACAAAGAGTCCGTGTCCTCAGATGATCATGCGCATTGGTTTGCGGGGGGATGACGATGAAGTGCGTAGTGTATTGAAAATACTCCCAATACGGGAGTTGGCGTGCGGAGCACGCAATGCATTGTGTATTGAAAATACTCCCCCACACTTGAGAAATTAAAATCTGCAAATTTGATATATACAGGGTGTTCTACTTAAACTGTCCGAAACTTTACTTGGTTATTTTTTTAGCAAAAACAACAAATAAATAAATTGATAGATTTCCAAGTATTCAACATTGAAAATTTTCAACTGCCACCATTTTGTGACGGATTGTTTCAGAAAACAAATCTTTTAAGTAAAATGTAGCCTACCCTATTTATATAAATATTCATACCCAGTTTCATGATTATATCTTATCCCGTTTCTGAGATATTAAGGTATTTGTAAAAATCACATACAGATGGACGGACAGAAAACATATCGAGATAGGACACATGTTGTATTGTATTATTTGCTTGTTTTCAGCTGACAAATAACCCCGTAATGTTTTGGACAGTTGAAACTGGACACCCTATAAATTTTGTTTAAAATTGCACGTAAACTCGAGCATTCAATTAATGCTCACAAAACTATTGGAACGCTAAATCTAGTCAAACGTTTGCAGGCCAACATCAACAGGCAATCCTGGAGTGACTCAATGTTCCGAATCTGCTTTTCTGATTACACCTACATAAATGGGTTAATCCGTACTTAAGAGATAGCTTGGTATAGAGAGATAGATAAAGAGAAGTGATGGCCTTGCTGTGTTTGTGTACTTAACGTACAGTATCAGGGAGAGGCTTACTAGGAACATAATAATGTACTGCAAACAAGGTACGTGACAGAAGGATCATCCTTCGACCTTTTGCAAGGGATCAATTTGGCTTTTCCCGACGGATTTTCCGAGGAACGAACTTTCCGTACCCATCCCACTCCTCCACCTGACGCTTACGAGCGAAGGAAACATCTTCAGAAATACGGAACTTCGTGAAGAAATAACAATTCGACCACGCAGCTGAACCGCTGACGTGGTTGAGCAAATTTCCAAAATTAAGTTTATAGGAATATGTTTTAGGGTTTCAACCAACAATATTGGGAGTATCTTCAACATACAATGCATTGCGTGCTTCGCACGCCAACACCACGGTAGAATCCACCACACGGCTTTGAACCGGGTACTTCTGTGGTATTTTACGTTTCGATCGATTTTGGGGGAACCAAGTGAGCTATAAGGTCGCGTAAAAACAAAATGTGCAGAATAACATCCTACATTTATATTTGTAGAGAAAAACTCAAAAACAAATTTATTCTTGTAGGAAAATCTCAAGAAATAGTTACTTCCGTTCAAAAAACGTGCTTCCGATTGTTGGATTTTTTTGGCTAACGAACTCGTCCGAGCGACGTAAACAACCAACATGTGTACTAAATTTGAACCAAATCGGACTTAAAATGCGGCCGCTAGAGTGCCAACATATATACATATATATATGATTTTTAATGACACCCCAAAACGTGTTCTGGGGACCATGATCGGTGCTCATTTGCTACTCCCGACCGTGGGTCTTACCATAAGGGCCACTGCAATAACTCATTTTTCCTATGGAAATTCGCTAACTAGATACGAACACCTTTTCACCACCATGTTCGAAGATCTCCAGCAACGCTACGAGAGTTGCCTACAAGTTAATGGAGGGAATATGGAACATGTGTGTGGTTTTCAGCTTCGACTTTGTATAATTGTTTCAAATAAAATATTTAAAAGTATTGGATTTTCAGTAGTGTTTGTTTTGACGCATTACGTAAAATCTATTTTCATCGAAAGTGTTATTCGCGACACTAACAGAACGTAAAGTACCTAGTTGGTCCTATGAGGTTCAAAACACATCAAGTTTAGCAAATATGGCTTTTTCTTTGTAAAGCATCGCGCGCTCTTATCCTGCACAGCTATGCCATTCCATGCCACGCCCTGCAAAAACCAAAATCTGATTATTCTCATGTATTTCAATGTAGTAGCGCCAACTTGTCCTGCAACAGCACGAAACTGCAACCAGCATGCTGGAAGCGGAAGGTCGGTGGAGAATTCGGAACTTGCTGGGCTGGGCAGGGCATGGCAGGTCTTTGCTGGGCCGGTCAAGTGCGCGCTACCTCTTCATGCAGCGCCCAGCAGATAGAAGGCGTTCGGGTCACTTCGTCGACTCTCGGCAAAGTTCGGCTCGGTAGATGACATTCAGTAAACAGGACCAGGTGTGTTTTCAGTCACAAAAAAATGTACTATTTGGTGGGGAGATGCGCGCGCAGACCAGCAAATAAACTGCTGGTGCTGGTTAGTGCTTGACAAGTGGGCGGAGGTCTGCTGGTTTGCTGATTGATACAGGTTGCTGCAGGGCTGTGCTGTGCATGATCAGGGCGCGCGATGCTTTAGCCAAACATTTTTTATCATTAGTTTTATTTTTTTCCGATACCCGGTCAAGACAACTTTGAAGATATTCAGTTGCCTGAGCTGGAGTATCACCAGTGGTTAATACCACTGCTGGGTCGTCCGCAAATGTGGCAACAGTTGTATTATTAGTGGTATCGGAATGGACCTATGACTGGAAAATAAAACTCAATGAACAAAAATCAACACATGTTAAATTGGCTTTGCGACACGTAGATACTAGACAATGTGTTTATACAAATAGCAAGCTAATACCGCAACATGATTCGGTTAAATACTTGGGAATGCACCTTGATAAACGCCTTACATGGAAACTTCACGTGGAAAAAAAGTAGAAAGGTTTCGCCTTCAAATGTACTGGCTAACTGGCAGGAAATCGCAATTGAACCTTTATAATAAGCGACTACTTTATTTAATAATAATCAGACCAATTTGGACATACGGGGTAGAACTTTGGGGATGCAGAAAAAAATATAATCGACTGTTGACACATAGAAGCCAAATAGTATATTCGTGCAATGACCAATGCAAGATAGTATCAGCGTAATGATGACCTACATTCGGATTTAAATCTATAACTAACGGATCATGCAAATAGACATGAGAAGAGACTCCTTAATCATGTTAACGTGGAAGCTTTACAGCTACTGGACACGGAACTGTGTATAAGAAGACTTTGCCGGCTGAAGCCACAGGATCTACCTCATTATGGAATTTTTAGATACCTGATAAGGTTTACGTAGCTAGAACCTAGATTATGAATTAGGCTTCAATACATGTTTCTCGCTTTCTTGTATATGTATTTCTTATTTGAACAGTAGCTTATAATTGTAATAATCTAGAATGTAAAAATAAAAACAAATAAAAAATAAAATTGGTTTTGATTTGAACCAACATTTTTGTTATAGTCATGATATTTTTCAACTTCTTTAGTTCAATCGTACCTAGCGGTGAAGTTGTACATTAGTTAGTTATTTGTTCGTTGTTCCACTCTTGATTTGTAACAAACGTAGGTTCCTTATCTTTCGGCTGATAACGTATTATACGATCTCTGCAATAAAAACTAACAATTTTCATTTACAAACTGTTGTGTTTTCAATAAAAAATGTGCTGTGCTTGGAGTTTATGCTCAACCTCTTCCATTAGTAATCCTCTTTGTGCTGTGCAAAATGCATTCGGAAAAATGCATTTTCAGAAGTCACTTAGAAAAAATTCATAACTTGGTTAATAACACTTGGAATTGACTCAAATTAGGTTCCTGAGGGTTTTTGAGGTTGCTGATCCCGAATATCTCCAAATTTTTCCATCGCCGACCTGGAGCTCAGGATTGCTCACCGAAAATTCTCCTGAAATTGACGCTCAAATGAAACGAAACTTCTCCCCTGGGGGTTTTTTGGGTCGCTGATTGCAAATCTGGCATCGGCGACAACCCCCGCGTACCTGGTGTACCGGAAACTGGTCATCGACACCCAATATTGTTGGAGTATTACTGACAGTCTCAAATATATTGAAAATTCCAGTCCATCGCATAAAATTTCGGAGGTTGAGTGCTTTATTTCCTAGCCTAATTATGAACTCCTATAGTAGCAGTTTGATAACACAAACACACACATATATTACATACAATTAGATTGGCCGTCAAAATCCAACAGCCAACGTCAAGCGCCGGTATTATGTAGGCAACTCTGAATTCCGTACCAAAAACACAATGATATAAATTAACATTAGTACTAGTACGTTTTTTAGGAAAAGAAATACTATTTATTAGTACTAGTGTTAAATCTATATATATATAAGCGAAATACCACTCACTCACTCATTGACTTACTCATCACGATTTATCAAAAACTACCAAACGGATTAGAATGAAATTTGGTATGTAGCTTCCTCTAGGGTCACAGGTGCTCACTAAGAAAGGGTTTGAAAAAATTCGAAATTTTAGGGGGTTTGGGGGGATCAAAGATATTAAAAAACGATTTCTTTAACCAACTACCGAACGGATTGGAATGAAATTTGGTATGTAGCTTCCTCTAGGGTCATAAGTGTTCACTAAAAATGGGTTTTAAAAAATTGGAAATTTTATTAGGGTTTGGGGGGTAAAAATTACTAAATCTCGATTTCTCCAAAATTACCGAACAGATTGGAATGAAATTTGGTTTGTAGCTTCCTCTAGGGCCATATGTGCTCACTAAGAAAGGGTATGAAAAATTTCGAAATTTTAGAAGGGGTTTTGGGGGGATCAAAGTTAGTGATTTTATTATTTAAGATCTATATATATATAAGCCAAATACCACTCACTGACTGAACACTTAAAAAGAATACAATTACGTTAAAAAGACTGAAAATACCAACCACCACGGGCAACGCCATACGGGTCAGCTAGTATACTTATAATGTCAATCAAAATTTTCTAAAACCATTGTTTTAATTTAGATTTAAAAATAACCAATTGAATTCTTCTTTCACTTCATTTGGACTTTGGTCATTTTAGACCGAAGGAATTCCGACTGATTTTTGATCCCATCAATTTTGTCTTCATTACTACACCACCAAGGTAGAATGTTTACATTAATTTAAGGGTTATTTTTTTACAAGCTGCCCCCCCCCCCCCCCCAGATGAACTCCTGTATGTTTACTTTCTCTTGGTATTCACAACACGTCGGCTGATTGGCATGGATCTGTCTTACTTAACATTGATACCTACAATACCAAGTTTCTAGTTTTATACTATTTATAATTGATTCTTATTTAATACTAGCTGACCCGTACGGCGTTGCCCGTGGTGGTTGGTATTTTCAGTTTTTTTAACGTAATTGTATTCTTTATAAGTGTTCAGTCAGTGAGTGGTATTGGGCTTTTATATATATAGATCTTAAATAATAAAAGCACTATTTTCATAATAATAAAAGATCTGAAATTATGATTTTAGTAACTTTGATCAACCCAAACCCCTCCTAAAATTTCGAATTTTTTCAAACCCTTTCTTATTGAGCACCTATGGCCCTAGAGGAAGCTACATACCAAATTTCATTCCAATCCGTTCGGTAGTTTTGAAGAAAAAGTTTTTTAATAAATTTGATCCCCCCAAATCCCCCCTAGAATTTTGAATTTTTTCAAACCCTTTCTTAGTGAGCATCTATGGCCCTAGAGGAAGCTACATACCAAATTTCATTTCAATCCGTTCTGTAGTTTTTGAGAAATCGTGATGAGTGAGTCAGTGGGTTTTGGCTTTTATATATATATATATAGACATAATAATCAGGAAAAATCCACCTAGGGACTGACACGATATTTAACTTATAAAATTATTGCATTTTATTTGTTACTAGTGTAGTGGACCCAGCAATGCTATTGCTTGATTTAATTTAAAGGGTAGTTATTCCATTTCATTACATTGACTTAAGTAATGGAATTGTAATAAACGGTACCAGGAACTGGCACATACTTTCATACAAACATGTTTAAATTATTAAACAGATTCACTGTGACTTCATAATATTGTAGGTGGGATAGGAGAGGTGATATTAACTAATAAATATTATTATTATTATGTAGAGAGAAAACTATTCGATAGATTTCGTACAAATTTGCAACAAACACGACAATTAGGGCTGTATAGATGTAGGAAAAAGGTTTTCAAAATTTTTGAAAACAACCCCTTTTATGACCAAAAAACCCCCAAAAATCAGTTGTTATAATTATTATTAGCTAAACGAGAATTTTTAGAAAGATGCTGTTTTCTGCATATGGTAAGGTACATTAAAGGCTGCAAATAAACCAAATTTTATCAAATTCGTTAGAGCCGTTTTTTTATAAAAATATAATAACTGATTTTTTGGGGGGTTGTTTTTCAAAATTTTGCAAAACCGTTTTTCGTGCATCTATACAGGCATACTTGACATGTCTGGTGCAAATTTGTTTGAAATCGATCGAATAGTTTTCGCTCTAGCTTTGTATACATACAGACATACATACATACAGCCATACAAACATACAGCAGATATTTTGTAAAAACCACTTTTTTGGACTCAGGGGGTCCCAAAACGGATATTTCCACAAAAATCTCAACATCGATTTTTGTTTTTCGATCACTATACTTTCTCTATACTGTCAGCATAGTGAGAAAGTAAAATGGTTTTTATGCCACTTAAGAATATACTACTCAAATTTTATTTAGATTTGTAGTTTGTAAACCTTTATACATAATACAGTAAAACTTTTGTTTGCTTTTACCTAATTTAAAAAAGCTGATAGTTGTGAAGAATTGTGAAAAACCTGATACTAAATTAGCCCAATTGGTTGGCAATGAACGTGTTTTGGTTAAGTGTAGGCCTAACCTAAAATTATGTTCAGTTTTTAATCCAAAATAGTTGTTTTATAATATGTAACAACCAATGTTTGAATTAAATTAAAATATAGTAAGCATTTTTAGTTGATTTTGGTTTTTGTTTGCTTTAAGTTGGTCAATCTAACCCAAAAAGCTTTTGGTTTTGAATAATAATAAACTGATTATAAATACCGATTAAAGTTGCTATGGTAATGAATGTGTAAACAAACATGACGTGTTGCTAAGCTTTTTAAACGAACAGCTGGTTTTGTGCGCTATGGACTTGAGTCCATACAAAAGAGGCTGTTTAGTTTTTTTTTTTTTTTTTATAAAAACCTAGTTTGGACTATTACGAACATTTTAAAACAAAAATAGCCAAATTCGTCCAGCCGTTCTCAAGTGATGCGCTTACAAAGGAACAGCAATTTATTTTTATTATATAAATATAGGCAACGTACTTTGTAGGACTAAAAGAAAACTAGCCTTAACTAGAAACAACAAAACCTAACGCTGATTTTGCTGAAAATAAACAACATTAAATGACTCATTGTTTGTTGAAATTATTTTTAATACCAAAGACATCGTGTGAATAAATCTCTAAACATATTATTTTGGAGTAGGCCTAACGTAAATATTTTCCACCTTGTATGTACATACTTATCATGTAAACACATGATAATTTAATGTTAATTTATATACATTAAAGATATGACTAAGGATGTACGTACGTAGAATGGTATTTATAACCAAATTACATACATTAGAGATAAAGTAGAAATATATATTCACCTGTACAAGGTCTAGAGATTGCATTATTTGACATTGAAAGCAATATATGCAAACATTTTGCTTTGATTTCCAATAAATACTTTGTTTTTTTAACTCTTTATTTTCAACGAATAAAAACAACACTGAAACCATGACTTCATATACAGGGTGGTTCCACATTTACTGCTCGTAAGGGTTTAATCTCCTCCACACACTAACCCAAATTTTAAAATAATCTGACCACGCAGCTGAACCGCTGACGTGAGTTGAGCAAATTTCCAAAATTAAGTTTATAGGCCTATGTTTTAGGGTTTCAACCAACAATTTGGTAAATAGGTCTATTCACGACGGTGCAGAATAGCTGCAAAATGCTTCGCACGCCATTACTCTTCGGAAGGAGACCAAACTTTTGACCGGAAGTAAGATGTATAAGTGTGCGCACTCTAACGGACTCATTTTACTTCCGATTTGGTCCAAATTTGGTACACAGGTTGGTTTTCTAAGTCGCTTGAACGAGTTCGTTAACAAAAAAAAAAATACTGGAAGTAGACCAAATTTTTGACAGGAAGTAACATGTATATAAGTGTGCGCACTCTAACGGACGCATTTTATGTACGATTTGGTCCAAATTTGGTACACAGGTTGGTTTTCTAAGTCGCTTGGACGAAATCGTTAGAAAAAAATGACCGGAAGAAAACCAAATTTTTGACCGGAAGTAACAATTTTTTGAGATTTTTCGTACTAGAAATAAATTGTTTTGAAGTTTTCTTTAAAAAAATAGACATATGAAATAATTCTGCACATTTTTTTACGCGACTTTATATCCCATCTGGTTCCCCCAAAAACAATCAAAACGTAAAATACCGTGAAAATACCAGACTTAAATCCACGGCTTTTACCTTGGTGACCGATGGCAATTTATCTGGTACATGCTGGCAGCAGCTACTGATCAATTTCCCAAATAGTTGTTTGTAACCCAAAAACATATATAAATTTAATATTGGAAATTCGCTCAACTCACGTCAGCGGTTCAGCGGCGTGGTCGAATTATTTTAATATTGAAATTGGTAACCAACTTCGCCGTTTTTAATTTAGGGACCCAAGCCTTTAGGTATCTATAGAATCCCACGGATCCTTGAATTATTCAAAAAGTGTCATTAGACTACTTGTGCAGACTTTATCCCCATTAGTTTGGAGGAAATAAAATGTTTTTCGCCAAAAAAAAAAAGAAGAAAAAAAGCAATTATGATAAAAGATTATATTTATATTAATTTTACTCGTATAACCTCAAAGCAAATCTTATAACGTAGGCATAGCCTATATTAGTTCTGTAATTCATATTTAAAAAAATCAACTTTACAAGATATTTTATTATTGATTGAAGTTGTAAACATAACCCCAAAGTATAATCTACGATAGGTTTTGTTAAAATATTACAGATGATGGGTGGAATCAGCTGTTATATTATATTGTTACTTATGCACGTATAAGTATGTACGTACACTCGCTTTATAGGAGTTGATTATTTTATAAGGAGGGTACCTTTCACATCAACAATATCTTTAGGTCGTCAATGCAGGTATCGAATGTAGGTACTTTCGGTGCAACATCTCTTTTATATGATGGAAATTACGACAGTTTCAGGTTTGGTGTTGTTTATCTCATTTCACAGATTTTCTTTAAGATTATTTCAGTTAGTCCGAGCTTATTTATCTTGTTGTATGATCACGTGACCGAGGAGTGCGTATTAAGTGGAGAGCAAACAATCTAGTTGACTCTTGTTTGTTGTCCTGTTGCCCTTGGCGACCGAAGGCTCATCAAGAAGATCTTGTTTCCACGCGGACCGATAACGCTAAAACAAGACTTTGATGAAACTGTTGTACAAGCCACTGTCAAACTATTTTAATTATTTTCAGTTCAGAAAGAGTCTTAAAATAGAAATATTCGTTGTCGAAGACCTTTCCTATTTATAAACGAAATTAAAGGACAAACTTTAGGAATTTCTTGCTCAACAATTTCACAATCCCAATGGTGTTAATTTGAATAGTTATTTATACATTCGGGTTATTTAAGCACAAGTAAGAAACGTATTTAAAAAACAGACGACTTGAGTGTCGAAAATGCACCAAAATAATTGTTACAGTTTTAACAGAATTTACACAGACTACGACAGACTCCCGTGCGGGTAAAAAATCTGTTAAACTTTTGGTTTTAACTAACCCCCCACTATTTTACACATATTATAAGAATCTAAAGACATTTTTTCAATATCCCAGAACCATATTAAACGGAAATTGTTTGGACGATGAGAGATGTTTTGAAGAAATTTCAAACGTTAAACATCGCTTGAGCGTTGCACCAATTGAAAGGTCTTTTAAACGTAAACATTTTGAACATAAGTTCTATTTACCTGGTCCCGTTTCAAGATGGCTGTCCTAAAAAAGTTCAACACTTTTTTTGGTATACTGTAGTGCTTACTACCACTGAAAGGGTTCATTGTAAACATTGTTAACGGTGTGCGTTTTTCTTGTCCAACTTGGGCACAGGTCTTCCAACATCTAAAACAAATGTTTCCCAAAGTTGAAGCATTTTCGGTAGTAAAAACTTTTGTGCCTCGTTAGCTAGGGAAAATACAAATGTAATATACATGTAGTCAAAATGGAGGGGAAAATAAATCATGATTATTATTTAGTTTTTATAGTGGAAACTGGATACCATTATAAGAAGCATGCTTCTTACAAAAAAAAAAAAAAAAAAACGAAAGTTATTCAATATTGTTGAGTTATAAATATTCTTATATATATAAAAGCGAAATACCACTCACTGGCTCACTCACTGACTCACTCATCACGATTTCTCAAAAACTACCGAACGGATTAAAATGAAATTTGGTATGTAGCTTCCTCTAGGGCCATAGGTGCTCACTAAGAAAGGGTTTTAAAAAATTGGAAATTTTAGGGGGGATTTGGGGGATCAAATTTATTAAATCACGATTTCTTCAAAACTACCGAACGGATTGGAATGAAATTTGGTATGTAGCTTCCTCTAGGGTCATAGGTGCTCACTAAGAAAGGGTATGAAAAATTTCGAAATTTTAGGAGGGGTTTGGAGGGATCAAAGTTACTAAAATCATAATTTCAGATCTTTTATTATTATGACAATAGTGCTTTTATCATTTAATATCTATATATTATATAAAAGCCAAATACCACTCACTGACTGAACACTTAAAAAGAATTCAATTACGTTAAAAAGACTGAAAATACCAACCACCACGGGCAACGCCGTACGGGTCAGCTAGTATTATATAAATGTTAAGATATTAAGAAATTTTCATAACTATCTCAAAATACAGTTTGTTACATGCCGGAGAAAATCAACAAACGATCAGATCTTACATGCACCTGTGTTGGTTGATCAGATCCCACAAGCAACTGTATGGGTTGATCAGAACCCAGAAGCACCTGCATCGGATGATGAGATCCACAAGCATTTGTATTGGTTGATCAGATCCTACAAACACCTGTATAGGTTGATCAGGTCCTAC
>JAGFPH010002279.1:5116-17182 GCA_018207615.1 Philaenus spumarius | reverse complement strand
TCCTCCAAGCACCTGTATCGGTTCCCTTTTGAAACCCTAACCAAACAGTATTAAGTTTATTTTCCATTTAACATTTTGGTTTACTAAAAGCATTTGCCAGTAAAATTTAACAATGGTGGTATAATTAAGACGCTCCGAATACGTCCAACACGAACCAACAAACAGGAAGAAAGTGTTACATTATGGATCACTGAAAATGTACCACAGATTATTTCAAGAGGACAACACAATGCCTAAAAACCGATTCACATTAAATTGATCATCACTTGAGTAGGGCCTCATTGGAATTATATTTTTAATTAAATTTCCCAAAATAATAAAAATTCAAATTATCTTGGACACAAATAACACAACATCGTGACTACCAAAACCCGACAATTTTGAGAATCGTGCCCAAGCTTTGAAGTTCAGACGTCTGACATTTAATTTGATTTATAATTTAACATTGTTTTTGTTTCATTTAAGAGCAATTATTGCGACGCGGTTGGTATTACTGACGGCCGTGAAGGGCCTAAGGGAGACCGAGTTGGAAATTCGGCTGTGTCCTCGACGTCTTCGTGACTTTGCAATTTGGGGGGCGGAGTCCAGGAGGAGGCAAGAATCGTGAACAAAGTCTAAGTGTCCGTGGAATGGTCCGGGGTTTCTTAGTTTAGGTAAAGTGCTTTTTCCCCATGGCTCGGTGCAATCAAAACAAAGATTTCTGTGGTTTGGCGATTCCGCTAATACGTATTCATAATAGGTTTTTTTTTGTAAACCGCAAACCGAATTAGTAAAATAATTCTTTAAAATCTTTTCCAGGAAAGAAACTAATGTCGAAAAGAAATTACCGTGTATTTGTTCAAAGACTCGTCTGTACCTGTGGTAGTCAGTTACTTTTGATCAAGGTTAACTTTAAGATTTTATATCGAACCGGGTTTCTTCTCCGCCTAAGGATCATGACATAAATTTCTTTATTTTGAGGACATTTGAGTCTTACAGGTAGTTTTTCCGGCTAACCCAAATTTAAACCTTTTTAATTAAGTTACCTCTGCTCATTTTCGGTTTTTTATAAATAATTCACATATAAGCGTAAGTGGTAAAACCTTGTACAGTACAGAACCTTTGATTAGATGTTAAAAACTTGTTTGCTTTTAAAACTAAAAAAACAAATTCGGAGTGGATCTTAAGTTTTTTTTTATTAAGTTGGACTGATGTAGGTATAGGTCAGCGAGTAGGAATATGTATTTATTTTCGATGAAATTTTTATTTTAAAAAATCAGATTCTCGTGTTTATGATGAAGTAAAAATTGCACACTGAAAGTATTTTTTTCAAACCTCTATTTACGCATGTAAGCGAGATCCTGTTTCAAAGCATTTTGTCTGTCTGTCACGCGATTACGACCAAAAGGTTTGTTAGATTTTTCAAATTTGACATAAATGTACCTTAACGTCAGGAAAAACGACGTTTGTAGGAATTTTTGTAAAATATTATTATACACCTTGTAAATAAATCTCAACCTATATTATTCAAATTGATCCTATAAATTTAAATTTACATATAGTTCACTCTGTCACCCGTAGACGAATGCTTAGTGTCTTTGGTTTCAGTTCCAAGGATTTCTGGTTCGATCCCATTTTGAAGTGATAACTTCTATTGACCCGTTGGGCACTTTCGCTTGACTGTTTCTGAAATGTCGCGTCACGCAAACTTTTTGCGTTGACACAAGTCGGAGCGTGAAGAGGGAATAGGCGATACATAGTATAAATAGACAAGTAAGCGTTTGGAGAGGGAATAGACGATACATAGTATATAATAATACGTTAATATAATTATTATAATATTAATATATTATAATAAGTATGCGAAAAATAGTGACCATTATAATATAAGTAGTATTTATTTAGTGACTAACGATTTTGAATGAGGTGTTAGTGTATGCACTCTTCATAGAATTCTAAGAATAGTTCAATATGTAAGGGATAATTATAATAATAATTATTATATTTGTGCGTTTTAAGTTTTGTAAAGAAGGTTGATTTTCGTCTAACTGAAGTAAGTTTAGACAAAATTTTACATTTTGTACATTTTGACAAAGTAATATTTTACATTGTTTTATTTTACTGTAACTTACTATTCATATTACAAGAGAGGTCATACACGTTTATGGAGGATCTATTCCTAACAGATTAGTTTCTTCTAGGCAAGATGGCCAATGCTTATTCTACTCTTTGGCTTTAATTGTACATGACACGATTCACTGGGGTTTGAGGTGAGGACTAGAGTTATTAGTCAATTTTTCAAACAATTGGCGCAGGTTCAAACCATATACTTTAAAAGTAACAGGAGATATTTATTCAACAAAAAAATAATATATCGCGAATTGAGCAAACCTGTAACTTTTGGAACCTTCTGTGAAATTCAAGCAGCATCCGAAATATTTTTTTATGAATTTCAGGTGCACAGAGATGGTTATTTGTTGTGGGAGAGTTTTGGCGAACCGATTGAGGGAGTAGGGAGACTAAGGTTTACTGGGGAAATGACGAGAGGCCACTTTGATGTTCTCATTCCTCCCACACCTTCTTTACCTGACAACTCAATGGATATTAGTGTGGAGGAAATACAGTCAGCTTCCCAATCCCGGGTTTCAGACGGTGGTCTCAAAATTTCTCAACTTCCAACCCTATCAGAACAGTGTACATCATCATCTGATGAGTTGTCGCATCCAGAACAAATACCAAAATACGAGGAAAAAAGACGAAAGCGTTTTTCTAATACAAATCCCGTAAAAGCCCATAGGCAAGCGGTAAAAAAACCACGTTCTCAAAATACACACAGAATCAGCTAAAATACTTTAAGATGTAACATTTGCTGTAGGTAACCATATTATTGCAATAGAGAACATTGTCCTGTCAGCTAATAGTAAATAGAGACAAGTAAGCTCGTGGAGAGGGAATAGACGATGCATAATATATTATAATACGTTATTATTATAATTATCCCTTATATATTGAATTATTCTTAAAATTCTATGTAGAGTGCATACATTAATACCTCACACAAAATCATTAGTCACTAAATAAATACTGCTTACATTATAATGATCACTATTTTTCGCATACTTATTATAATATTATAATTATACAATTTCAAAATATGATATACTATTTTTTGATAATATATTGACTTGTGTAATTTGTTGACCTTTATTCTCCTCTAATATTAATACTCATAAAAATTCAAATTGGTCATAGAAGTTATCACTTCCAACGTGTGGTCTTAAGCACGACCAATGTTTTTTTTTACATTTTTAAAAAAAGTTTTCAATATTAATGTGTCATAATCTTATTGGAAACATAACATTGTACTTTCCCTGCCTCTGCAAATATTTTTTTTAACTTGTGAAGTAATACGATAAAACTAAACGTTAAGGAAATTGTAATTCGTAACCTATAAAAAGTTCTTAATCTAAAGAAACGAAATGGAGGCGACCCCCCCCCCCTAGCTCCCAGGGAAAGGAAAATATGTATATTTTTAATTATAGTCAGGTATTTTTCTTTAAAGAGATTAGCACTAAAATATGTTTTAAATGTTATGTGCCGTTTGATTTTACATATACTTATTTTAATTTACTTTCTCACTATACTAGTATAGAGAAAGTAAAGTGATAGCAAAAAAAATCGATGTTGAGATTAATGTGGAAATATCCGTTTTAGGACCCCCTGAGTCCAGAAAAAGTGGTTTTTACAAAATGTCTGTCTGTATGTAAACAAAGCTAGAGCGAAAACCATTCCATCGATTTCAAACAAATTTGCACTAGACATGTCAAGTAGGCCTGTATAGATGCACGAAAAACGGGTTTGAACAAGTTTGAAAAACAACCCCCTTTTTGACAAAAAACCCCCAAAAAATCAGTTATTATTTTTTTTATAAAAAAACTGCTCTAACGATTTTGATAAAATTTGGCTTATTTGTAGCCTTTAATGTACCCTACCATATGCAAAAAAGAAGAAGAATCTTTCTAAAATTCTCGTTTAGCTAATAATAATAATTATAACAGATTTTTGGGGTTTTTTTGGCCATAAAGGTTGTTGTTTTTTAAAAATGTTCAAAACCTTTGTTCGTGCATCTATACAGGCCTAATTGATGTGTGTGGTGCAAATTTGTTCGAAATCGATCGAATAGTTTTCTCTCTAGATAATAATAATAATATTTATTAGTTAATCTCCTACTTTAATAAAAAATCACGTCTCCTACCCCACCCTTCAAGTCAAAGTGAATCTGTTTAATAATTTTAATATGTTTGTGAGAAAGTATGTGCCAGTTCCTAGTACCGTTTATTTTACAAGAGTTCAACCACGAGCTGCTGGGACACTACTTGGTGCGGCCTCTAGGAGTGTTATAGGTCTTGGTGTATTCACTGACGGTGTAAAGGTACAGACTCAATGCTGTGTGGGTTAATATTTCACCTGAACAGTCAAAATTGCTTCCCAAATTTTAAAAGTTTTCTTGGGGAGGTCAAAAATATCTCTGGACACCTTTTGCCGAATTAGGGGAGGGTACTCCTTCACGTTCACAGCTACGCAAAAATTTCGTATTTCCTATGCTAGGAGCTGACGTTTTATTTTTTATATTTATAGTCTAAATAAGTAGAAATTTCTTTATTTTTTATTTTTGAACCTTTCTACGTAATAATCACTAATATTTTATAGCGGACGCATATGGGCGTCCATAGCATATAGGCTTAAAATTGGCGTGCGAAGCACGCAATGCATTGTGTATTGAAAATACTCCCAACATGGAGGTTTTCGTGCGAAGAACGCAATGCATTGTGTATTGAAAATACTTCCAATACGGGAGTTGGCGTGCAATGCACTGTGCGTCGGCCGCTTCTCATAGTGTTTAGTGTCAAGCTCACATGTGCATTCTTCGCAGTGAACGTGTTTAGCCCCCCACCCCGGGCCCCCCCCCCCCCCCCCTCCTAGGAAATATCATATGGGCGCCCATGACTTCGTTAAATAAACATTTAGTTTAATCAAAATTATAAATATAAGGAGAAATAAATGTAATATTTTCGAAATCTCTTATTTTACAAACCTTTATACAAATCAATTATTAGGTAAAGCAAAAAAGTAGTAAAAGAGCACTTGAACGCTTCTTTTTAGGGGTAAGACTATTACTTCTCACTCACGGCCAAATGCGTTTTCGGGTTTCTTGAAATTTTACAGGAATCTTGAAGGCATTTAATACAACGTGTGCAGTAATTTTTATCTCTTGAGCTTGAGTCTTTTTGTTTACGCAGTTGTAACGATGGGCAAGGGAAAACAAAATAAATTTTATAATAGGTTCGGTGATTATTTGTGAATTTTATTTCATATCTTAAGATCGAATCTCATAAAATCAGCGGCCGTTTTTAAAAATTGAGATTTGCAATCACATTATCGATGTCGATATTACAAGAGGACAATGTTAACTGAGGCGAAAGTTGTTTATGAAAAGTTACATCTTTATTCAGCAAATTTACCTTGTGATTGGAATAAACGGATACAAAATAATCAGCGAATTGATTTGACACATCCTGCACATTATTGTATTGAAATGAGGAATTTATACCTTTACTATCCATATTTGATATCTCCGAACATTAAATTAATAATATCCCATTTGTTCATATTAGACAAAAATATTCAATAAGAGTAGAATTTAGATTTGTTCGTGAGGTCGACTACTCACAGAACTACTAGTACTGTCAGCAGATGACTTGAATGCATGCGAGGAGGCAGATGGGTGCGGGAAAGAGTTCTCCCACCACAGCACTAGTGGTAGGGGCTGCCGTCACTATGACAACCACGCTACTATTAGCGAGGCTTGGGGACAAGGCTGCTCTAGCCAGTAGCGGTCGCATTCCATACGAAAGCATTCAAGTCATCTGCTGATATGCAGTTCCTGCATACAGGGTGTATTTTTTAAAACGGACCACCATTGGTAGCTTGTAAACTATAACTCTGACAGCAAACTAACATTTCCTTGTTTTTTTGAGAAATTAAAAATGTGTAGTTAAAATATTTGTAAATGACCGTCATTTTCCAATATGGTGGTCAACTTTCGAATTTCTTATGGAACCCGTGTTATATTTTATGATGATTTTTTTTTTACAATTATACATTTTTCTTCTTGGTGTTTTTTTTATACGACTAACAGTTTTAAAGTCAGAGGGGTATAAAGTTTTACAAACACCCTAACCGAGAGGAAGATATTTTTGTATGGATACTTTGTGAACCAATGAAAACGCTCTTAACACTAACAAAACATTGTTTAGACAAACAAATAACTTTTTAAAATCAACAAAGACGCTTATTGATAATTTTTTAAAACCAGGTTTTAACATGTGTTATCAAATTCATTTTTCATGTTTGATACATTTGTAATTTTGTCACTTAACTCCTCTGTATTATGGTTTAAAAAATTAACAAAAATAGTATTTGTTGATATTTAAAAGTTATTTGTTTATCTAAACCGTGCTCTATTAGTGTTAAGAGCGTTTTCATTGGTTGAAAACGTTTCTATATAAAAAATATCTTCCGCTCGGTTAGGCTGTTTTTAAAACTTTATACCCTCTAACTTTTAAACGGTTAGTGGTATAAAAAAAAACATCAAAAACAAAAATGTTCTTAAAATAACTTGCTAAACCAAAATCATCATACAATACAGGGTGTTCCATACGAAATTTCAAAGCTAACCGCCATGTTGCAAAATTGCGGCCATTTAGAAATAATACAAATATTTTTTAATTTCTTAAAAAACAAGGAAAGGTTAGTTTGCTGTCAGAGTTATAGTTTAAAAGGTACCAATAGCAGACACTCTGTACATGTAGTCACCTTGTTTCCCCAAATTCCAATGTTAATGGCGCGGACAGGAATGCCTACGGTATAAAGGTCACAAGACCAAACATCGTCTTATTACATTACATTGTGATTGCACCTGGGTTTAGTTTTGGATATCAGCGTCGCCTTGTAAGGAGACTTAATTATGGGCGAAATGACTTTAATTTCACGCTTGAATTGCCGCCTGATTCGTACAGCCTGCGCGCTGCTTGGATCGAATTGGAAGCGGGAATACCCTTTGTTGTTTGGGATTAGTCGTGTAAAACAAGATGTATTTTGTTGTTTTAAGACGGTGAATAAAGGTTGCGTTGCATATTATACCCGTTTTCCGTATGAATGATGTTAAACTTTCTGGTGTCAGATTTTATTAAATAACTTGCTCGGCAGAAGTTTAAAAATATTTCTGCGTTGATTGGTAGAGCTCTAAACAGCAGCATTTAGTTTGTGTGAGTTTCATTCTTCCGCTAGCAAATGTAGCAACATCTTTATAAAGGCTGAAACTAGAGTTATACTAGAGAAGGTCTAGCAAGGACCGTGACCTCTAGATCCGAATTAGTCTCGGAGTTAATTCAAGTGGTGGGGGTTCACAGAGGTTCAGTCTATTGCCGCGCTCCGTACATAATACTTCGGTCTGGAAGCTCTTGTACAACACAACAGTGATAGTAGCGTGGTGTCCCTTCCCCTCCAGCGTTCGGTGTCCCCACTTGCCTAAATTCGTCCCTCCCGCCAGCGCATCGTAGAGGCCTGTGCTAATATTTTATTCTTTTTTAGTCTTCTAGTAGCTAAAATCCAACAAGATGACTAAACAAGATGTGGCTAAAGTACTGGGAAGTAAAACAATTTGAACACTTAAGGAGTGACGTTCCTGCACGATTATTATTATGTACCAGGCCGATGTAGCCTATGTTTGTGATGTTTGAACAATAGCTGGTCTGATGATGCTGCCTGTGTCAGGGAAACATGTAGCCACTATGCCATGTTCTTAGCTATAATTCAAGAAAATCTGTTCGGCCGTTCATGTTTTTTTTTAAATTTTAATTTATCTGTTATCTTCCTTAAGACACTTGAAGTCGTGGACAAGAACTACCATGGTGCAGAAAAGGTTGATTGGATTTACTCTCTTATATTATTTAATACACACCACTATATTTCCATTGAACCCAACCAAGTGATTGAGAGATCGCCAAATCAGAAAACCATAGACTTCCTCTATAGCATTAAGCCTAACTATGTATAGTACAGATTTATCTTCAAATATTGTAATTTTGAGCTAAAACATTAACCTATTCATTTATAATTTAGTGTTAAGCTTGTTTCTATGAAGTCATAGTTGTAAAATGGTGTTATATTATAGTACTCATTAAACACCATGAAGTCCTGTACGAATAATTAAAAAATGTATTATTTATACATTATTATATACAATCTAAATGGTAAGATTAAAAACCATTCTGCTTAAGGCTAATTGCCCCTGTCGAATTTTAAATAGGTGTATCATAGAAAATTTTCGACAAAAAATTGGATGTGCTTAAGACCACACGTTGGAAGTGATAACTTCTATGACTGATTTATATTTTTATCTGTATTAATATTAGAAAAGAATAAGGGTCAACAAATTACACAACAAGTCAATATATTATCAAAAAATATCATATCATACTTTGAAATTGCATAATTAATCATTCAAATAACAAATTAGTCTTAACTTCTAAAAATTGTAAGTATATTTTCAGTTATCAGTAAATCTGCAGAACATTATATTTAATGTATTTTAAATATTTAATTTTAATTTTAAATGCGTAATCAAAGGTTATAAATTTTCCATTTAAAAATGTTATAGAAAAATTATGGAAAATCATCAAATAATAATAAATATAATTGCAACGGTCAATGTACTTTTATCGACTTTCTGTATTAACGAATCCAACCAAAAAAAAATCAACTCTCTTGAGTTACTTTCTATGCGTATAGTAAATCACGTGAAAAGAGGTGACGAAATATTTATAACAGAAATTTTAGTCCTATTTAAAAAAAAAGACAATGATTTTAAGCTTCTACTTAATCAAATTAACTTTTCATTTATTCAAATGATACTAAAATTATTCAAACGGCCAAATAAAAACCTTCAAAACTCTCACCGATGGACAATATACTCAAAGTTACGATGAGTAAACAGCCTATGGGCTAGTAGTTCTGAGTATTCACAGGTGGCAGCACACAACAGCGTTCCCCGATGACCGCACCAACGCAATATCAAATATTTAAAGCAGAAGGCCGTTAGAACACTCGACGATTCACACTATACTCACATATTAGGGGTCTGCTCCAGTAAACGAGAAAGCAACCGGAAACTCAAGCGCTTCTTACTATATCCCTATCTAAACAGTGTAATTTCTTGCAGCTGAACGCTTTGACATTGCCTCATTTCAAACCATTTTATAAGTCTATCTTTTGTAATTGAGTGTTGAAAAAAGCCTGAATATTCTTTATAAAATTTCGGATCCGACTTCATTATCCGGCAAATTATTTTTAATTATTGATTTTTTATTGTGTTAGGAACAAAATCAAACTTTGTACTTACAAAATGTCAATTACATAACAAATAAAAAACATTTTTTTTAAATGTAAAATGCAAAACGGATGCGTAAATGTGGCTGTGCTTAAAATGAGACCTTGCAAAAAATTTTATGATAAAAAATAAACGAAATAAATGGTTTTAAATTTAACATTGCTCTTATGGGACAAAAATCCAAGATGGCCGCTACTACAGCAGACCCTTAAGCTGATATACTACACTTTGATTGTATTACAAGGCACTTTGAGTAACCAGTTAAAACGTTCCTAGTCTGTAATAGCGCGAAGTTTATAATAAATAATTGAACATTTTTATACCGGCCGCGGTCAGAAAGAGCACGATTTCCCCGTGAATTGCCTTCAGGATTACGTTTGAAACGTTACTAGCTACATTTTAATACGGAATAAACGCTAAATAAAAGCGAATCTTATAAGAACCGAAAATACGACCGCTGAGAAAATTCTCGCCAGAGTTGGTTATAAACGGTTTATAGGATGCGCTGGGAGCGTTGCACTGACTTGTGTCTACGCAAAATGTTCGTGACGCGAGATTTCAGAAACATAGTCAAGCGAAAGTGCCCAACGGGCCAATAGAAGTTATCACTTCAAAAACATAAAATATCGTAGGAAAATTTTCACCTGAAAATGCTTCCAAATTGCTTATTTTTAGTTTGATAATTTAAACATTTTCCAACACCCTCTCCCGAAAGTTCCACTCCCAAATTTATGCCCTGGGTCCGCCCCTGACGGAAACTAGTGTTTTTTTTTTTTTTGTGGGAATACCTACACAATAATCTGCATGGAGAACTTTATGGTACGTTGAGGGACATAATTGTCGAAATTAAAGAGATCTTAGAAATTCAACAAACTATATAAAAAAGGCTATCGATAATTATTGATTATAAAGAGGTTGTGCTTGCATAACAATTTAATTTCAAAATGGTCACAGTAAAAAAATGGTTACTTAAAAACAGTTCTTACCTTTGGTTTGATGAAAAATGTACAAGCGATTAAAATAAAAAAGTAAAGCGAGGTTTACTATAAGTTTTTTTAGTATTGCCTACGTTGAAAGAAAGCCGAAACTTTTCATGATCGTTCGTTTTCCCGTCACAAGAAAGAAATGTTTGTCGTAAAGGATAAATGTATCAATGACAACTCAAATGTTTACTTCGCAATGCTATTTGTAAACCAAATGAAGCTAATAAAACTAAACTAACTCAATGGAATTTGACATAATTACAAAGCTTGATAACTCTCCTCGGGCATTCAACAGAGAACTCAACGAACATATTACACGCCTTGCCCTGGCATTGTTTTATAAGGGGTTTACTAATGGGCTATTTTATTTGTTTAAATAATTTTGTGGTATACCAATTTCAAGATATTCGAAAATGTAACTCAAAATGCCGATCTGCTCTCTAGTGCCGGAAGGATTGAACTTTTTGAAGAAACCAGATGCGTTAGGTACACTCTTATGCTTTACTAAAGCAGATCAATAAGAACGTAATAATACTTTAGGGTCATTAGTATTAGCGAATTTTCATAGGAAAGATGACGACTGCAGTGCTCCTTGTGGTGAGATCTAAGGTCGAATAGTCAATTAGCACCGATCATGGTTCCCAAACACGTTTTGGGGTGTCATTAAAAATTGTATACATGTATATAGGCTATATACAGGGTGTTGGGAAAGTCTGGAAACGGTTTAATTAATATTTCGTATATAAGGAAAATTTGAAGGTAGATGTGATTGAGGAACCTACTGTATGTAAAAATACTCTTTTATTAAGATTTAAAAAAAATCATCCGCCATCTTGGATCCGCTATTTTGAATGTAATGTTTGTTTTTTTAAATGGGAAGTGGTCATGTGATACATTATTTCCATGTAGAATTTCGAGAGAAAACCAACGATGAAAATTTCACATCCATACCTTTAACCGATTAAAAATGTCGGCCAAAAAACAACGAAATCATGTTTTCCGATTTTGCCCCATTTTGCTGTACTATTATTTTTGTTTATATATATTATTATTCTTTTTAGATTCAGAGTTAAATAAGCTTTCAAACGATTTGCCACACAACGATATTTGGTTGAACCACTCGAAATCAATTTTGAAAAAATCAAAATGGCTGTAACTAAAAAAATTTGAAATACCCCAAATATCGTCGTGTGGCTTATCGTTTAATTTAATCGTCGTTTTGGAAGCTTATTTAATTCTAAATCCAAAAAGAATAATAATTAATTTAAAAAAAAAATAGTACAGCAAAATAGGTCAAATTGGTAAACTCGTTTTCGTTCTTTTTTGGCCGCCATTTTTAATCGATTAAAGATATGGATGTGTAAATTTCACTGTTGGTTTTCTTTTGAAATTCTACATCGCATGATGTATCGGGCTCTGGCAAATCGAGCCAGTCTACCTGCTCCGCCTACCCAAAAACATCCAAATGGAGCCAGAGGCTTAAGGGTGACCCTCGGACCACATCCAAATCGAGCCAGCTATTCAACCCTTGAAATCACTGAAGCAGAAGTTTTGTAGACTATTCCATATTTTCAGTAAGGCGTATTTAGAAAACATTTACTGTTTCCAACATTCTGTGACTAAACAGTATAGGTTAGTACCTCTGGTTTTTTT
>JAGFPH010002278.1:195732-208497 GCA_018207615.1 Philaenus spumarius | reverse complement strand
GTTCACATTTTATACATATCTTGTAAGAAATAAATATGTAAATTTTCAGCTCTCTACATAGTTTTATGTATAATAATTAATTTGTATTGTTTTATGGGTTGTTATCACATTTTCATCCCTTATTAACATGCTACATTTTGCTACAAAATACAAAATATGGTTCACTTTTTATATATATCTTGTATGAAATAAATTTCCAGCTCTCTAGTCTTAATGTATGTATAACAAAATGATTTATAGCCTATCTGTCATTCCAGGTCATGATCTAATGTGCGCCAAATTTCAATAATTTAATCAAATCCATCCAGTACTTTTTGCGTGATTGACAGTCGAACATCCAAACAGACAAACATACAAACTTTTACATTTATTATATTAGTAGGATGAGACATCCTTAACGAAATTCAGCTTCCTGGTGTTTGTATGGTGTTTTTAGTCAGCCAATTTATTTTTTAATTTGATACCACACACATTAGACGTACAACTAATAATTATGTTTGGACTCAAAATGATCGCTATATCATTCCTACTTGCATTTTGCTTTCTTAAATTCTGCTTTTGAGCTCCTACTAAGGATCACAATGAATATTTTCACCTCTACTTAAGCGGTCTTTGGAAAAAAGATAAATTATTACAATACAATTTTTTAATTTGTATTCAATTCATTAAATTTAAATAATGCATTTGTTAATTTTAATTAGTTTTAATTTTATTTATTAAATTCCATATACAATTGGAGAAGAGCGAGTTTTAGTTATATGTCAATAGTTTTTGTGTTAAAATAAATTTAATAATAAGACACTTATAATAAACATAAAGTGTAGTGTTTGTTTCCCATGATCTTTATTAACGCATTCCACCTCTCTCGAAAATGTAATTGCATGTTTAAATATTATTAACAAACACTCATCAACATTTCATATACAGAGTGTTCATAAAGTCCCTTTAACCCCTTATTATTTTTGTTACTGAAAGTTGATATGTATATATCTTGCGTTGCATAACAAGACACTTTTTTTACATATCAGACCCTCTATGATTTGGGGGGCTTGAGGGGTTAACCATTTCAAATATAAAGGTAGGTCAAGTAATACACCATCGAAAAGCTTATTAAAAGAGAAACACAATGGCTCAAACTAGAGCTTAATATCTCACTTCGTTTCAAAGTAATAGACAATCAAAGTTCTGTAAAATAACATACAACCTTCTTATTCCTAATATTAACAAACTAATAACCTGCTTTGATGTTATGATAACAATATCATTTTCCAGAACTTTGATTGTCCATTACTTTGAAACAAACGAAGCAAGATACTAAATTCTAGTTTGCGCCATTCTGTCTCTCTTTTAATAAGCTTTTCAATGGTGTATTACCTATTTTTATATTTGAAATTTTTAACCCTCCTCAAGCCCCCAAAACCCTAAAGGTTCAGTATGTCAAAAAAATGTGTCCTGTTATGCAACACAAGATTTGTACTAAGTTTTGTTAACTTATTTTCAATAACAAAAATAATAAATGGGGTTAAAGGGATTTTATGTATACTCTGTATATACTGAACAATCTAACCAATAACAATTCCATGGCAGGAATAAGGTCTTTTTGGTGGAGAACAGTGACAGAATGAGATGGTGATAAAACAAAAAAACTACCACTCAGCATGAAAAAAACATATTTTTATCACTATTTTTTACGATTTGGTTTCGCCATAGTTTTTATGTATATGAAAATCTCTAAAACCACATAATTTTGAAAATTTTGTTGAACTATTCTCTGAAAGAGAATAATTAAATGGGATTTTGCATGTTTTGTGCAGAAAAACTGGAATAAAAGAAATCTTTCATATAGGCCTACCACTTAAAATGTTAGATATTTGGAAATAAGGAGCAAAAGTTGGGTGGGTTATAATCTAAAGTAATTTTATAAGAGGTGCTAACGTAATGATTGGTTAATTTACTCTAAAACAATTTGTAATAATACTGTATATTTTGATTCTAGGAAGAATATGCACAATAACGTATTAATATTAAACAAACCCGTAACTATTTCATATGAAGTGTAAATAACTTGTGTAATTTATAATATATTGCGCACAATCAAATAATGGAAGCAAGCTACACCCTCATCTAAGGAATACAAGAACAATTGGACTGAACCCTTAGTTAGAAAAGGTGCACTTGACGGCAACATGGGATGTGTTAAATCTGGCAACATTGTCGCCCCCGACTGAAGGCATAACCATAAATAAATGTTGTAGTTTAAAAAAATAATATTTTTGAAGGCTCATAAGCACCTGACCCAGACTAAGGAAATATAGAAAACCGACATAAATATTACAACAGAGAAACTTTACTTGAGAAACAAAAAGGAAGGGCTTGGGAGACCTCAGGTCATAGTAAAGACAATGGTTTTAACAAGGGCGAGTTTGACATGAATTCTACCTGATCATTTAGTTTAAGGTGGTTTTAACCTAAAGGAAATAACAATTGGATTGAACTAGTACAATATTTCTGACTTTGAAAGTGATAATTTATAAATACAAATGCTCCAAGTTCCCTTCCAAACCATTTATTAAAACATTTATTGAGGTTATATAAAATATATACTTAAATTAATTTTTAAATATTATTTTTCTTTTTAACTTTTAAAGACGCTGATCACTATAAAAGTAGGTAGTAGGGGGAAATGATCAAGTGTTAAAAAAAACGTATTTAAAGTCAGTCAAACTAGAGCCGATATCAATTATCAAACTATCGTTTAGCTTGAGAAATGAATTTTAAGCCAGTATCATGTAAATTAACAAACCGGAATCTATTTAATTTGAGCGTATGCAATCCTGACAGCTTTAACGCCAAATGAAGATGATATATTTTTAAAGACTGGCAAAGTAAGGTTACGCACAAGGTGTACATCAAAAAGCATTGTATATAGTTTAAAGAATAACATAAAAAAAAATTAATATTCGTGAAAACGCTAACTGTTTGATACAATCTCTGCTTTTATCACTGAGGGAATAATTTATTTGCAAATAATAGTCCAGAATTACAAAACTTTTTGAGAAGTAATTAAGATAATTGTCAGTACCTTTGTACCAAATATGGCCATAACCTCTACAATAATGTATCGGATCTTACCTGAAAGATGTTTTAGAAAACTATTTCAAACTCTGTATAAATGTTAAAAAATCGGAGAGCACAATTTTAAACTGTTCACAGAACACATATAAATACTTTATTTGTACGTGTGCTAAATTTCATTTTAATTTATTATTACATTTAAAAGAAAAATACATTTAACTGACAACGCGCAAACCGCTAAATGTATAAATAAGCAACATTATGAAAAACTAAAAACCGACAATTGAAAGATGACACTTACGTCATTCGAATCTTACTGTGGCAGACATGCATAAAAATATAAATTATGTGTGTTTGTTGCCGTTAAGGCAGGTAAAATAAATTAAACATAATTTTCGGTTATTCCTAGACTGATGAAGCAACACATATTTCTTGAATGTAAATATTTATTCATTACGATAGCAACAAATTGAATAAAATAACAGATAAAACAGTTGATTCGGATGTCCAGCTTAGTGAAAAATAATATTTAAATTTAGGCCTAGACTGAACCAACTCATGTTTCAACGCACACAAATAAATAAAAGCTTGAGTTAAGGAATTTAAAAATAATAAACCACTATGTTGCATTTTTTAAATTAAAAATTAATTTAAATCACACTAATTAAAAATAAATAAGACGTATTAGAATTTAATAGTAGGCCTATTTATATAAAATAATCTGTTTGCATTTGCTTCTACATGAGTCACCGAGGGGGTTGACGAGTGAAGCGAGCAGGGGGCGGAGCTCTCTAGTATCTAATAAATTTATAACCAATAACTACGTTATAATTTAGTTGTAGCTCATATGTCACTGAAGATGACGACTTTGTCCTTGAAACGAGTTTGACAAATAAACGTATTTTTGTGAGGATTGTTTCTGTATTTTATTTTTACTTTTACTTTTAGAAACAATACTTTACTTTCAAAAGTGATTGAATTTTTCTTGAAATTTTCTTGATTTTCTAATAAACTGTTTAAATAACTGTATTTATTTGTTTATAATATTGCAATGTTTATTTTATTTCTCTTAGCCACCAAAATCATAAATACTATTTGACATGTGCGAATATTTCACAAGTTAGGAGTAGACCTACACTTACCTAATTTAATACGTTGATTTAATTGAGTTAATTACGTTTATTTATTTACGTTGGATTATAAATAAGTTTTCATATAGAATTTTAGTTTGTATACAATTTAACAGCTGTGATGCTAGTTAAACAGATTGTTAATAGATGTCACCTTTCATTAGGAACCATATAAAATATATTATAAAAGAGTTTTTAATAAATTTTTGTAACGAAAACATGAATTTTAAGCTGTTTGTCTATTTTCGTGAATAGCGGGGACCAAAAGCTTAAAATGAAGTTTGAATAATTAATTTTTATGGAGAATTAAGGAAGATATCGCTTAGCGACAATAAACACATTTGAGAAAAAATATCTGTATAAGGATTCTATGAGAAATTAAACTGTACAATTTGTTTATACTCAAATTGTTGGACAGTTGTGTTTACTGCCCTGGTCTGAAATAAGTTAATAGACATATTAATTTCCTGGTTTCCAACAAGAACCAGCTTTCCAATAATGAGCTGCATTTTGCTATACAAAAATGCCTTGAAACAGCTAAAAATGGTTAACTTATATTATTTGTAGTCAATAAATATTAAACGTAAAGGAGAAAAAACATATAATTAATAATTTTAACATTAATAATTTCTTAGCAGCAAAGAGGCAAACATGTTGTTAACTCCGTCGGCTCTTTGATAGTACAATAAATCTTTTATGGGATGACAAGTGCATAAAAGAAAGGTTTCTAGTCTAGCAATATTCAAGTGGGGTTCAGTATCGGAAACAGTTTTGACAAGTCACGTGTGCAACTTGCGTGAAAATCTCGCCGTTTGTCTCCCTCCTCATCCAGAAGTTTTAGTGTGGATTTTCTAAATTGAAAAAATGTAAATTTTGATGTTACATACCGAATACGGGCAATTTTACTAACATATGTATGCAAGCTAATATGGATCAGACATCGGAAACACAGTCTCCCCGTTTGACATTGTGTGAGTGTGCCTCGCCATTTGGTATGTCCTACAAGTATGTGTGTCCTTGTGTGTGTGTCCTTGTGGTGGTTCGGGGAGAAACGAGGAGGGGGGAAATCCAGAACTGTAAACATCAGTCTCAGCGTCTAATAATCACCCATTCATTTAGAATGGCTTAGAATGAAGAAAAAATAATCAGTGCTTTATGTACAACAAATATAGCATTTACAACCTAACTGATTTACTTAAAAGTGTACTTGAAAGATTTTTTTTTTTTTAAACTTTCAGCAATGGTCCAAATTGGGCTGTCTGCTGGGTTGGCATCGTTTTTATTGTTCATAAAAGATCTGTCCAAAATGTATTCATTATAATTCTTATATGGAACAAAATACTACTTGTATCTTAACTTAAATTTTAAAAAAGCATTACTTTCAACTTGGGTACAGTCTGTGCTACCATTCACGTTTTTAGCTTTATAAGCTAAATTATAATTTTAATTTCTATCAATGAAACTGTTACGCAAGAAAAAGTTGTAATACATCTTTTAAACGACTTAAAAGAACATCTACAAAATGTATTTATACAAACATTAAATATTGGATTGAGCTCTTCCTATTAAAATACCGAAAAAGACCAAACAATTTCATATATAATAATATGCCTGAAAACAATCTGTAAAGCACAAAGGTTTCTATAAATAGGTTTGTGAAAGGGTGTGCAACAAAGAGAATATAAAAGGGTAATTGGTATATTTTCCTATTTGATTGCATGCATTCTGAAATTATTGTTTTAAGATTTATATACAATATTCTGCGGTCGGAGCCGCGAATAAAAGCTAGTAATTTATACAAATATTTGTGGGTGCAACTGACTGGCTTCCCAGTGCAGATTTTCAGTGACTGGCATCCCAGGCGTATACGTTTAATATATAGCGACTGGCTTAACAGTGCAAAATATTCGTGACTGGCTATCCCGGCAAAAGCGATGGGTGACTGGCTTAGCATATAAATTTTTACAAAAATAAAGTTATTATTTTTGCAATATATACAACATATATATAATCGAAAATGCTTAATAATAATACATGAGTGAATAAAAAATATATATATGTCATATTTTCCAAATATATGTGGGTGAGCAGATGACTGCATTACCCGTGTTAATTTTCAGTGACTGGCTCTCCGGGTGTAGACGTGTATATATATATATATATATATATATATATGTATATATGTGTTCGCACTCTAGCGGTCGCATTTTAAGTCCGATTTGGTCCAAATTTGGTACACGTGTTGGTTGAGTAAGTGGCTCGGACGAGTTCGTTAGCCAAAAAAATCCAACAACCGGAAGTAAGTTTTTTGACCGGAAGTAACTATTTTTTGAGATTTTTACTAAGAAAATGAATTTTTTTAGAGTTTTTTCTAGAAATATAAATATAAGATGTTATTCTGCACATTTTGTTTTTTTACGCGACCTTATAGCTCGCTTGGTTCCCCCAAAATCGATCAAAACGTGAAATACCATAGAAGTACCCGGTTCAAAGAAAATGTGGTGGATTCTACCGTGGGGCTGGCGTGCGAAGCACGCAATGCTTTGTGTGTTGAAAATACCCCTAATACGAGGTTTGGCGTGCGAAGCACGCAATGCATTGTGTATTGAAGACAATCCCAATATGTGGAATGGCGTGCGAAGCACGCAATGCTTTGTGTATTGAAGACAATCCCAATATGTGGAATGGCGTGCGAAGCACGCAATGCTTTGTGTATTGAAGACAATCCCAATATGTGGAATGGCGTGGAACCATTTTGCAGCTATTCAGCACCGTCGCGAATAGACCTATTTCCCAAATTGTTGGTCGAAACCCTAAAATATCGGTCTATAAACTTAATTTTGGAAATTTGCTCAACTCACGTCAGCGGTTCAGCTGCGTGGTCGAATTATTTGATATACGATGCAGTGTATGACCTGGAACACACACGGAGTTTTCGTTAGCCACGGATTATTTGCCGTCGCCATCATATCAACAGTGGCGCGAAGGAGAGTATCAGAGCATATACACACGATCGGTTTATTTACCGCTGACGGTAGCTCTGCAGCAGCTCGCTGCCACTACAATCGACGGATTTTCCACTGTCTCCGCCGAAACAGTAGCGAACGTGACCAAATGCACGCCAATTTTCCTTACAGGCGCGGATACAGGGGGAGGGTCATGGAGGTCATGACCCCCCCCCAGACATTTTTAAGGCTTGATTTATATGTTTGATTTAATCCTAAAAGCGCCAAATAACACTATACTGTCGTCTCAGCCCGCCGAGCAAGTGGCAGGCAGCATTATTGTATCGTCTAATTGTGTTGAATATTTCATCCACTATAAATCATCCAATTTCAATAAAACAAATACTATTGGAAAGGAAATGTTTCAAACATTAATTTTTGTACTTACAAATTTGTTCTAAAACGTATTATTTACATATTAGCCTATGTAATCATCGTTTGTAATTGTAGTTGTCTAAAAAGATGACCGCGCGAGAAAACAAAAAGAAAAGACACAAGATTTGTGACACTTTTCTAAGGCTCATAACCGTTAGTCAGACTTGTTTTGAAAGAAATATAAGGTCACCTTTGGATTCGTCAAAATTTGAACTTTCTAAAATTGTCTTCCAATCATTCGTCACTCTTATAATTTTTTAGATATGAAGTTTTCTGTAAACCCTTAAGATTTTACATGTTTTCAAACAATTATCAAACATATTTTGTAATCGATAGATCTAGTACACATCGTTATACTTGTACATTGATGTTTATATCGATTTTAGTGTAAATTCTGTATTTTCGTTTGATATAAGGAAACCCTGATTTACTGTTCATGGGCTGCAGCTATAGGTCTTGTCTGTGAAATATGTACCATTGCGCCGATTGTCTTAGCGCATTTAGCCTAGCCAATAGAGCAAAAAGAAGTCTAATTTTGTTATTGAATTTAACAGAAAGTGACATCAACAGTGACTTTAAGGGTAGCACAAGGGTATGTTAAAACTATCAGGCAAGGAGCTTTTGCGCATTTTGTATAAACAAAAATTACAATAAATTATGACTTTTTGGGTTTTTCTTTAATATTATTAAAAAATATGAATGGATCACGATACTTCCAAAAATACCTACAAATTGTTTTTATAGACCCTGATTGGACCATTTTTCAATGTGAAAAGTCGGAAAAACGCTTAAAAACTACCATTTTTTGAAAGTTCATATCTTTGTTAATTTACGACATTAAGGGCAGATTTTTCAGAAAATAATTGTTTATCATGTGTTCTTCAAACAGGAAGAAGTTGAAATTTTTTGCATTAATAGTTTTTGAACAATGACAGTATAAACAATGCAGCCCATTATCTTGCATAATTTGCCCAATTAACCTGAGTCTCCCGTTTTAAATTTATCAAACGGATTCTGAAAGTAGGCTAGACATTAAAAGCTACAATTCGTATATCTGCGATTTTTTAATAAGGTTAATAAAATATAATAAAAATGCTTTAGAAAATAGCGCGAAACGCGTACATTTGCGGCCGACGCCGATGTCAAATTTGCCATAGAGTTTATACATATTTTTTAATTCCCCAGACCCGTTATTGTTAAATTCTTGGTAAGGTTGTTTTCGACCTCTTATGACCCCTCCCAAAATGTAATTCTGTATCCGCCCCTGTTTCCTTATTTTATTATTTTTTTCGTAGAATACTATCCTTCAACCGACATTCTTAAATAATTGAAAAATGTCTCTTCTAGTTCCTCAAATCGGGAAACAAAGTGTAGAATGCTCCAAAATCTTCTTTCTTTTATTTATTGATTGGATGAAACCAAATAAGTATATTTTTTGCTGACCTTATGCTGACGGGGTTTTTAACTCGGTAAATGTGTACAATTTTACAGTATAGGCCTAAGGATTATAAGACTGTATGAATATTTGTTAAAAATTTTGTATTTATGTATGTTATTATATATTTAAAAAAATATACAAATATTATTATCTTTTAATTGCTTTTTATTTCATATTAGATCAAATGATTTAGAAGTTATTAATATTATAGTGAAGAAATTAATATCCGAATATTATGTTTACATGTGACACGAAGATGTACAAATGTTTCCGAAGCTAAACGAATTGATATTTGTATAGACGAATATTTTGATGATAAAAGGTTGTATTTATATACAGTTTATAACCTCAAAGCAAATAATATATTATAACATATGACAACATATATATTAGTTCTATAATTCATATTTTTTAAATCAACTTCTTAAGAAATTATAATGATTGAAGTTGTAAACATAACCCAAAGTATAATCTACACTGGGTTTGTCTAAATATTATAGATGATGGGTGAAATCACCTGTTATATTATATGTTACTCAGGTACGTACATATGTATGTATGCAAGGCCGTAGCCAGGGTAAGGGTTATGGGGTCAAACCCCCCCCCCTTTCCGAACTCCCAAAATTTAGTAGTAAAAATTAATACTAGGTTTAAAAAGTGGAAGTTAAATTATAAAATAGACAACACTACAGAGGGTCCAGCAACATATTTTGCATCATTGTGCTTTGCACGCAGACTGGTATTTAGATTTACTTGATTAAACTACAACGTACAATACACATGGATGCAGTAGGTTACATACAGCCTTACTCTCTTGTGAGCTTACTCTAACAGAACACGCAATGATCTGTGTATTGAAAATTCTCCCAATACGGGGTTTGGCGTGCAATGTACTGTGTGTCGGCCGCTTCTCATAGTGTTCAGTCAAGCTCACATGTGCGTCCTTAGCAGTGAACGTTTTCAAAGGGTTTAAATTCAAATCCCTGGTCCTGACCTGAACCCCCCCCCCCCCCCGAAAAGTTTTCTTGGCTATGGCCTTGTACGTACGTACCGACGTACACTCGCCGCTTTTATAGGAGTTGATTATAAAGAATTAAGTTTATAAATTAAATAAAAAAACATGACTCGGTAAAAAACACAAAGTAAATTCACCACACCCCTTTAAAATTGACTTCAACATCAGAATTAAAATACAATTTTAAACAGGTGCAACCAAAAATATGTTATCTTTCACAAAAACTGCTAGTAAATTCAACTAGGTCAGACCAATCAGACGATGGTATCAGTGTACACTACAAAAAAATCAGACGATCAGACGTTCTAAATATTTGAATTGTTTAAAAAAAAAACTCTTACAGAATAGTGGGTCAAAGATCAAGGTCAATAGTTTTGAATCGTTTATCTTGGCTTACTATGCTGTTGTGTTATACCATGCTTACATAATGTAATGTCTCTAATAACCATAAAGAATGACATTTTATTGAGGTCAAAAGCAAAAACAACATGTTGTTTCGGAATGATTAGATTAAATTCTTACAGATAAGGAAAATACAACATTCTTCGTTATTTCAGAATTTTTTATTTTATTTTATCATTTGATAATATGTTAAGCATCTCAAAAATTGGTAATTTTCAAGGTTATGTAAAATAGCTGATTAAGAAAAGCATTTTTTTTTTACCAGAAGTGTAGCAGGCGGCTTCAGGTTTTAGTTCTTTAGTTTACGCCTTTATAATTTTATTAGGAAAATGTAAGTGTTCAATTCTGAAATATATATATCTATTATACAGGGTGATTAAGAACTAATCGGCAATGTCTCGCAAGCTCATTCTACAGCTAAAAATAAGAAAAAAGTAGGCCTACATATAAACATAGGCCCGAAAACGATTCGTTTTCCAGATATCCGCCATTTTTTTTACAAAACAATTCATATCTAAAGAACGGTTTGATTGGGTGAGTTCAAACTCGGCATGAAGTTTAACCTAACAATGATCTGTCTCAAGAAAAATAATCGATTCTATCCAATCACGCGTTTGAAAATGGCGGCCGTTTGAAAATTTCAAACCTAAAACCGTATATTTTAACAAAAAATATCAAGACACCTTTTTTGTAGCCCTTCAGATTCCCTATCGGACGACGTGACAGACAAAACAATCGGATGAAGGATAATAGCAGAGTGAAAGATAATGACAGCAAATGTACATACAATATTGCTGTGTTTGTGTTGGTATATTGTGCCGGGTTGAACAAACCAATTATTACTCATAACATATCATTAAAACATTAAAACAAATAACTTTACTGTCCTTAAATAAACCCCTTTCAAACTTAAATTTATTATAGTTATTTTTTTTAACAGTTATTTTTGGCGTACCGTATCAAACTTTTAGGCCCCACGAATTTATAATGACAAATTTTGCATCTGGTCCTGAGGAATTGAACTGTGACAGACAAAAAGAGCGAACCTGTTAGAGTTCCAATTTTTTCTTGTTTTGAAGCTAAAAATCCCAAAACCACAAACAAATTATATAAGTTAGTATAGATCGACCCAGTATTGGCACCCTTCTTTGCCACCCCAGTGCAAAGTCGCTTAATCTACATGTATACAATTTGGATTGTGAAAAATAAATTATTGTAGATTTTTATTGGCATGTACAAAAACTAACAGACACATAGATAAAAAATTAACATTCAAAACCCATAAAACATTTATGAGCTTTTAAAACTCACGCAAAATGTGTAATTATACATTCTAAATGATAAAAACTAAATGAATCTTAGATACTTAGACACATTTTCGGGGGGTCAGTTGAATATTTCTAAAAATATAAATGTAGGATATTATTCTGCATATTTTGTTTTTTTACGCGACCTTATAGCTAGCTTGGTTACCCAAACTCGACCTAAACGTAAAATATCATAAAAGTACCCGGGTTCAAAGCCGCGTGGTGGATTTTACCGTGCTGGCAGCTTTTCGTCCGAAGCCGACGGACGAGTTTACAACCAGAGTTATAACGGCGAAGCGAAGCTCATAACACAAGGCCGCAAGGTCGAGGTGCAAACTCGCAAAGCGAGTTATTTAAACGAAGAAGCGCCTGAGTCGAAGCTGCAAGATTAGGCGCAAACCAATTCTACTAATATATTTCGTACACAAGGCACCGTCGTGAGTAGACCTATTTCCCAAATAGTTGGTAGAAACCCTAAAACATGTAAATTTGATTTGGAAAATTCGCTCAACTCTCGTCAGCGGTTCAACTGCGTGGTCAAATTATTTCTATTTGAATTATTAGTGCACTTTAAAAACAATTCTCGAGATTAGCAATTTTACGTTTAACATGGTTTTCCTTTTGAATCCTTTATGAAAATCGGATTTACCATAACGTCCTCTCCTGGGTAGCTTGTAAGTTACAGGTCCTATTCAATGCGGTGGCGTGAAATCATTTTTTTAATCATTGCTGTTGGCTTATCTCAAATAGTGTCTGAGATAAGTCAATTTGAAATTTAACATGGATTTTTCTATGTTCTTCCACGGGTGCTTTACCGTAATGTACCAATTTGGCGTGGAGTCGGAAGCCATAGGCCTACGTCATAAATGGTATATATTTTATGACTCCATGATGAATTGGAACTACTGTATATAAAGCAGTTTGATGTTACTTTTTCGTTTTGTACTGTAGTAAATATTTTGTGAACAATAAACAAGTTTGCTGGTTTCTTATTAGGTCACATTATTCTTATGTACTG
>JAGFPH010002278.1:185596-195722 GCA_018207615.1 Philaenus spumarius | reverse complement strand
CATTACGTCATTGGTGACGTTGGGTTTACTTCTATAAATAATTAACACCAACAAATAAAAACAATTACAAGATAACATTTTATTATAATAATTCTACTAATACAAGATAAACATTATAAATAAGTACCTGGAGACAGAGCTAAAGCTCGATTATAAGCAGGGCTATAATTTCAATAATAAATATTGGATTATTGAGTTTTGAGGTTAGGCCTATAACATTAAACATCTAAATAAAGGGTATATACAACATTAGGCTTACCTGTAATAAAAATACAGTTTAAAGGATTAACCACAATCTCAACGCTATGCCTCAGAAATAAGTCAGGCCTAAATTAAAGTATTATTTCAATATCGATTTATTCCTAGGGCCTAGTTCGCTCACGTCAATAACTACTATTATTGCAAATTTCCGTAAACATCGTTTAGGTTAGGCCTATAACATTAAACAACTAAATAAAGGGTATGTTTATTATGTATTCGTTGCCATGGTAACTATAAATAGATACAACATTAGGCTTACCTCTAATAAAATATACAGTTTAAAAGAAAGCAGATGATTATTGTAATGGCATTGAAAACATTTGCATCAGCTGTGCTTTGTATTGTTTAAAATGGACAAATTTCACTTTTTAATTTAATAAAAAGACGTAGAAAACGAATTTTCCCAGACTGGTGACCATTTCCAATCGATTTCTCGTGGCCAAAAGCCTAATATAAAATCAAAAAATCAAAAATCTTTAGACGGAGATTCCAGATCCATTTAGCAGACAAACAATTATCTCTCGCTTTAGAAGATAAGATACATTAGTATGTACAATATTAAAAAAAAAAGAATACAAAAGTTTTTAAACACAATTTAGTCATCACTAAAAAGGTAAATTACATCACAGTCATCACTAACAAGAAACAGTAAAATCAAAACATAAATTATTCAGACCCAGGATACAGATTCGTCATAACAAGTCCAGTGTCGCCAACCGTAACATTAGAAACAAAATATTTACCTGGATTTTGAGTCCGACTACTAAAACGTAAAATAAAACAAAAAGACCACTTTTTCAAACAGTTTTATTGTGCCCATATTGTTGTGTGTTCCAGCTGAAAGACGCACTCCTACCTGAGTAAGAGCGAGTGTTGTGTGTGTTGTGGACGCGCAAAGCAGTGCATCGCGCGCGGTTGTTTATAGGGGACCGAACCACGAACATACGACTCGGTTAATGAGGCCCGGAGTGTAAGGAAATGTAGTAGATTTAAAAAAAACTCGAAAAGAAAACCCAGTGTAAACCAGTATGCACAGTATTTCCAAGCCAATAGGTACTCTACCATGCCTGGTGTGTTGTATGGTGTTGGTGAGTGTTGGGCAGTTCACGAACCTCATCGAGTGCGTGGGGCCCTCGCCTATTACGTTGTTAGTGTTAAGTTTTCAACTGGCCTTCTTCCAATGTTACAGTGGTTGGAAGAAAGATGTGAGCAGTGTGTATTGTATGAATGTTTGCTCTCGACTGAATTTCAACAATCAAACACACTGTTGTTATAGAAATAGATAAATAGTGACAATTAATAGTTTAGCTATTGTTACAATTTACGATTTGAAATAAGACATTTAATAATTTTAATATATTCCGGTTTTATAATAATAAGTCGACCACGCAGCTGAACCTATGACGGAGTATGCGTCCAGAATTGTGCATTGAAAACACTCCTAATACGGGTGTTGGCGTGCGAAGCACACAATGCATTGTGTATTGAAAATACCAATATGGGGTTGGCGTGCAATGCACTGTGCGTCGGCCGCTTCTCATACTGTTCAGTGTCAAGCTCACATAACGTAAACACATTAGCAGTGAACGTGTGAAAAGGGTTTAAATTCAAATCCCCGGTACTGCCCCCCCCCCCCCCCCCCCCGAAAAGTTTTCTTGGCTACGGCCTTGGCCCCTGGTAATAGTTGTTCAATAAGTAATTTGCTTACTTTTCACTCAAATGTCTTACGACATTCTTATTCCAGTTATACATCTGTGTAAAATATCTTTTACCTGCGCTGTGACACACTGATGGACAGACAGGACAATTCCATACAAACATAATTATTCCTAGGTATTCAACGGAATCAGAATAATCAAATTTTCGAAACATAAAAATCATCCGTATTGTTTATGTTTTACCATAAATGACTATTTTAATTGGATGAAAAGTGACAGCGTTAAATTAACAGTTAAGCTTACGACAAGCGATATAGCAAGCGATGACTAGAATGACGGATGTTTCGCTTTTTTAACGTAAACATATCATCATCATTATTTCCCTACGTAATGGCACAGATTGTCAACAAGCCAAGACGTAAGCAGTTTTATTGATTTACAGTAGTAGTGGCGCCAAGACGGGACAGCGGGGATTCGGCAAACTATTAACAGAGTAACATTGTTAAATCTAAAGTAACCGTGATGCCGCGTGGCGAGACGGAAATAAACTGACAACTATTGCATAATCTTTTTACACGTGCTACTCGAATGTTGACAATGCAGTACTTACGCCAAAGATAAATTACATAAACTCTGCACACATGCAATAACCAGAAAATAGTTTTCTTTTGAACTTGTTTAATCCTCGACAGAAAATAAGATAATATTCAACGAAAGGCTGCTTTGATAAACCTATAGAAAGTCTCCTTTATGTACCATCAATATATAAGTACTGCATATTTTTCCAACAACTGCATTTCTACAATTGCTATTAAAACTACACCATATAATACCATACTTTTCTATTTCAATGTACCTATTTTACTTTTTAGACAATAAACATCGAAGAGCTATCATTAAGGGTCTGCTCCAGTAAACGAGAAAGCAACCGGAAACGCAAGCGCTTCTCTCCATAGCCCTATCTAAACAGTGCAATTTCTTGCAGCTAAACGCTTTGACTTTGCCTCATTTCAAACCATTTTATAAAGCCATCTTTGTAATTGAGTGCTGAAAAACAACTGAATATTCTTTATGAAATTGCGGATCCGGCTTGCATTTCACTTTTAATTATAATTTTTTTATTGTGTAAAGAAAAAAGTTTAAACTTGGTACTTCAAAAATGGCAATTACGAGACAAATGAAAAAATCTTTTAAAAAATGTAAAATGCAAAACGGATGCGTATTGTGACTGTGCTTAAAATGAGACCTTGCAAACAATTTAAGGATAAAAAATAAACGAAATAAATGGTATGAAATTTAACATTACTCTTATGAGATAAAAACCCAAGATGGCCGCCACTACAACAGACCCACCATTTATCCGTCCTTAAGGCTACGGCCACGCTAGGCGACCTGGTCGCGCAGAATTTTTTATCCGCGACCTGGTCGAGGGTAGGTGCCACAAATAGCGACAGTCGCGGTATCACAGTTGATAACTTCTTTGAGCGAGGAGGAGATAAAATAAAACATTATTGATAGTTATTGCTATTGATTGCCATACGGTCTTACTTTAAAAAGAAGAAAATCTGTGCGTAGATTTGAAGCACAGTAAATCGTCTGAATAGTGTGCGTTTGAATCAAGGTCAGTTTTACACCATACTGTCATTGCTTAGGGAGATTTAAAAAAAGTTTTTTCTTCTTATTTTCGAATGAGCACAGCATCGTTTGAAGAACTTCTGTTATACTACATTATTTTTTAACGTAAATATTATACTTTTTGTGTAAATGTGAAATAAAACTCTAAAAAAGTAAGTTTTTTCAGCAAAAATTAAGAAAAATAGCAATTTTACAACTTCAAATTTTTAATGTTTAAAATGAAATAGGCTATTGAAACTGCTTGAGCATTAAGGCATGATACTATACAAATTTAAAAAATAGTTATTAGAAATATATATATATATATAAATACCGCTTAAAACTTAACAATAATGCTGAATTTGTTCTGCATTTTCACAAAATGTTTATGAGTAACAACAATCAGCTACATTTAAAATTAAAGGTATCGTCAAGAGCTACAAGAATTCACTAATCAACCTTTTAGTTAATTTATTTTTTGCTTTATTATTGTTTAAATAAACAATTACAAAATTAAAAACTTACTCTCTCACTAATTTAACTTTGATCTAGGACAAAAACAAGATAATTTTAAAAGTTACATCCGAAAGATGTTGACGTAAACTATTTTCATTAATAAAAATATCAGCTTCAAAGGGCGTGGTTATTTCAAAAAGAGAAACATTACTTACAGTACTACTGAAAACACTGAACTAGCATCAAGCGTACATGAATCAGGTGGAGCGACATACAGCCACCTGTCGCCTAGCGTGGCCGGCTCCATTAGATAACATGGGGAGCGTACTTGTCGCTGCGACTAGAAAACGCTCACGGACGCGTCTATTTGCTGTCGCTGGTCGCCTAGCGTGGCCGTATCTCTATCATTCAATGCTTTCGAATGTTTTTCTTCGCCTAGCGTCGCCGTAGCCTAAGCTTTAGAGAGAGGTACGCTAACCATTCGGCAACAGGCAGTGGTGGTTCTAGACCTCGCTTGGCCTCGGGCGATACGATATTTTGAGGCCGTTTTGTTTAGGGTGTGGAACTGTGCCGGGAGGCTCGGAGGTATGGAATAACCCCTAATAAAAACGGGGCTGTCCCCGGAAAATTTGAGGCAAAATGGCAACATTTTACGGCATTTAAGCATTTTAAATGTATTCTCAAAACTAATGTATAATAATTGTGTAAAATAATAATAATAATAATAATTTTATTTCCAGATCTTGCATTAAAATTTTCTTTACATTCTTAGAAATTACACCAATTACCGCAACCAGTTTTAGGTAATTGGTTTGTAATAAAAAACAAAAAACAAAAGAAAAGAAAAGAAAAGAAAAACATATAAATATACAAAATTAATTAGTCAGTTCTCCAATATCAACCAATTACTCCAGTGCCACTGCAGCTGTGTGTGATTATCACTACTTTCAATAAAGACATAATACTAGTAATAAAATTAACATTTTGACATAAACTAAAATAAGAATACAATTTTACAAGGTAAAGACAAAAATACAGATGATGTGCCACGCATATATGAGAAGAAGAAAAAGGTCAGAATTCTCCTCAACCCCACAAAAGCATCAACAAAGAGATCCGTTCCGTTCCTCCTCATCATTCGTACACTCTAAGTAAATCTTCAATGTTACTAAACGTCAACAGCCAATCTTTCACTTTCCTCAGAAAATTATACAATTTACTAATTTGCTTCAGCGAAGGTGGTTAAATACTTTGGGACCGATAAACAGAACATTTAATGGCATGTATATTAAGCAGGAACTAGTTGGGCCCTGCCATCATAAGCTTTAAAACGTGTATTTCAGATTTCCGTAAAAACGCTGAGAAGGTTTTCATCTACAAACTATTTATCGAGTCAAAAAGCAATCGGTTTGCTCTGTTAGATCTGTTAGCATACAAAATCTCTATTGACTGGTCTGTTTTCCGACTTCACTTATCTCCTAGCAAAAAGATGAGGTCCAATGCGCTGGTAGGCCACGGAATAGGACCATCACCAACACACCAGCGATTAGTAGTTGTGGTAGTAAAAACTGCTGAAGCATGCCCAGATGATATCACGAACAGTTGTTTCTGCAATTAAAAACGAGCGCACGCCTGTTATAGTCGGAGGGCCCCCTTTATTCGAAACTGTATGTCAAAACTATTTGCATGTTTTAAAGTTTATATTTTCAAGACACAATTTAATTAATGTGATCCTTAAAATGCGATTTGTTAAATTTTACAAAACACTTGCCGTTTACGAGAAAAATGCGAAAAACGATATTTTTGACCTTTGATCTTGAATACAATTCATAGCAGACGTAGGATCGGTGGGGACTTCTGAATTTTATCTGTAATAATATATTTAAGACCTATACCTATGTTCAGCTCTATGCGAATTTTTGAAAAGTTAAATGTCTATTTTGACCGGACTATTGGCTTATTTTCTACTTTTAAATACACGTCAGTCATGGGCCACCCCCAGCCCTCTCCTCCTAGCTCCCAAGAAAAGGAAAATATGTATATTATTAATTATAGTCAGGTATTTTTTTTTAAAGAGATTAGCACTCAAATTAGTTTAAAATGTTATGTGCCGTTTGATTTTACATATACTTTTTATTTTTTACAAGAGTTCAAGCATGAGCTGCAATGCACTGTGTATTGAAGATACACCCAATATGGGGGTTGGGGTGCGAAGCGCGCAATGCAATATGTATTGAAAATACTCCCAATATGGGGGTTGGCGTGCGAAGCACGCAATGCACTGTGTATTAAAAATACTCCCAATACGGAGGTTGGACTGCGAAGCATGCAATGCATTGTGTATTGAAAATACTCCCAATACGGGGGTTGGCGTGCGAAGCACGCAATGCATTGTGTGTTGAAAATACTCCCAATACGGAGGTTGGCGTGCGAAGCAAGCAATGCATTGTGCATTGAACATACTCCCTATATTGGGGTTGGCGTGCGAAGCACGCAATGCATTGTGTATTGAAAGTACTCCCAATACGGCGGTTGGCGGGCGACGCACGCAATGCATTGTGTATTGAAAATACTCCCAATATGAGGGTTGGCGTGCAATGCACTGTGCGTCTCATAATGTTCAGTGTCAGGCTCGCTACAGCTGTTTCGCCTCAACATGAGACATCTTCAGGCGTAGCACATTATAATAAAAACACGTTCACTACTCGGACTTGCACACGAAAACATGTAAATAATTGCATACCGATAAGATACTTGTACTGGGATAAAAGTTAACTATTTGGTGCGGCCACATCCTTATCAACAAGTACCACATCGGTATGCAATTATTTATATGTTTTCGTGTGCGCGTTTAAGTCCGTGTAGTGAGTGTGTTTTTGTTATAAGTGTGCTTCTCCTGAAGATGCCTCGTGTTGAGGCGAAACAGTTGTAGTTACAAAAAAGAAAAAGTTCATTTTACGACTATAACTGATCTCCGTTGTTTAGAATAATATAGATTTTGTTGGATTGAGGTAATGTAAATTTACAATTCATGGTCTGCTGATACTCCACTTATGCTACAACATAGTATTTGAACAAATCTAAAGTATAAGAACACTTATCTACAAAGCGATAAGAATTAATTACAGACAGTTATGCTTGTGCCGTCATGCTCGACAGTCAATGTTCATGGTCGAAGTATTTAATACGCCCTTCCTTCTTCAAGTTCTATTTCCGCCCTCATTTTGTATTTCAAAAGGTTACAATTTCTCATTAATGTTTTGGGTAAGGTTGCAAATCTGTGGATGTACATGTTTATGGACAGGACATTCAGACTCAAATCAATTCGGAATCAACCAATGCGACGAAAGGGATTGATCAGCACGAAAACAAACAGTCATGATGGATCTTCCACCGTGACAAGGTAAGAATTTCTGAAGAGGTGCATCCAGGTCTGCCTTACTCAAAGGTATGTGCCATCTTACGTATAGTTACAGGAGAAGCTTACGATGTGGCTTGGAAACCACATAGGCTGAGTGGTATTTTCTGGTGATGAAGTACGAGGAGAATTATCATGGAAGAAAATTGAGTTGGACTTATGAGAGAAAATCACTCAGGATTCTACCAAAGTCTTGTTCCCACGGCCGGTGTTTTCGCAGGCCACAGGTGTTGGTACACGGATAGCGTGTCGCCTGTGTATTATCAGCCGGGACCGTTCTCACGGCCCGTGTCCTGTGGTAGGTTAGTTTAGGTTAGGTTAACCACGCCCGCCTCGACTCGGACCACAGGCCTTTGATGTGCCGCTTTTTGTACGGGTTCAGGACGACCTGTCCGGACGTCAGGCGTACACGGGCAAGCTGTTGAAACGACCAGTTATTTGGTGGATGGGAGACGAGGCCTTATGGACGGCAGGTCGTGGGAACAAGGCTCAATGCAGTACCTGTGCAGAAATTAGCATCAAGGAAGTTGCCTTGTTTTTTCGTGTGCCTTGTACAACGCTGTTTTAAAAGCATACAGGGTGAGTCTGTACTGTAATGCTTGAAGATAATTCTTTCTGGGGTTGGTCATAATTATTAGTCTTTCAAATTAATTCTTGCCAGCTTTGTTCCTATGAATGTTGAATCACAACTAATGGACGTTAGTTACCTTTCGTCCGATGGTTTTGACAGTTGTGTCATTCGATAGGAAACTAAACCGGCCACAAAAAGTTACGTTTATAAAAATTTACGTTTTTTAGTTATACCATAGATCATGAATAATGAAATAGATCATGCATGCATACGGCGGCTGTGTGTCGAAGAAAAGGTTGTCGGGAAAATATTGCATGATCGCGCCGCGGGGTAGCGCTAGGGAGAAATCATTCAAAGCATTCGTGCTACACACCGCTTTCGTCGTTTCCCCCATAGATCGCGCCACTATCGTCGAATTTCCAGTGGATTGAAATAATGCATTGGATCGGAGTTCTATTAGGTTATCCAAATACCGCCTTTTTGAAAATGATAACTGTAAAAAAATTATTCTTTTTTCCAAACTACGTCTTTACATTGATAAGAAACGTGCTAGATGTATAAATTATTTAGTAAACAAACAAAATGGCGGATAGCTGGTAAAAGAAGCGTTTAGGGACATTGTTAGGAAGTTTTTTCTTTATTTTGACCCAATATGACTGTGACCACTCCCTTAATTATCTCCACGCATTATAGAATCAATCTGTATGATACAAAATCTAAGGTAAAACTGCGAGACGCATTGCTTTTAGACACTGACCCTTCCTTCTCCACTCCATTAATAGGATTTACTACCGACCTCGACCTCTACACACGGTAGTAGACCTGTTTAGCTTCCTCCAGTTTCCCCTACTGACCTACTCACCAAACCTAGTCACGCATTGATACACGACATTAAATTCTCTACTGCCTGTACGATTCAGATAGCGGTATTATGTTATTTTCTCTGTGATAAATAACTGTCTTATTGGGGAATTTAAATGGGAAAGATGAACTATTGCAGCGGCCCTTATGGTGACACCTAAGGTCGGGAGTAGTAAATGAGCACCGATCGTGGTCCCCAGAACACGTATCGGGGTGTCATTGAAAACTTTATATACATACGTGTGTGTCGACCTAAGGTCGGGATTAGTAAATGAGCACCAATCATGGTCCCCAGAACACGTTTCGGGGTGTCATTAAAAACTTTAAATATACATAGATACGTGTGTGTTCGCACTCTAAAGGCCTCATTTTACCTCCAATTTGGAACACACGTTGGTTGTCTACGCGGCTCCAACAAAAAAATCCAACAACAACCAGAAGCACGTTTTTGTTCGAAAATAACTATTTTTTTAATAAGTGTAGGATATTATTATGCACTTTTTGTTTTTACACGACCTTATAGCTCGCTTGGTTTCTCCAAAATCGACCAAAACGTAAAATACCATAAAAGTAGGTACCCGGTTCAAATCAACGTTGGTTTTTTTTAAGACACTCGGACGAGTTCGTTACCCCAAAAAATCCACTCTACTTTTGGATTTAAATCTAATGGAATCTACTTTTTATTCAAAAAATACTTAAAGTAAATGTTATAAATTAAAAAATGTAAAAATTATGGACAAAATTAGGGATTTTGTGGACAAATGTTGGGGATATTACCAATGAATACTTAAATGTTTAAGTAAATGAAAACATTTAAGTATTCATTGATATTACGTATCTGTTTCGATCTACGTCATACAATAAGTACACGTCACAGCTTCCCCCACCACCCAACTTAGATCCAAGAACCTCTGTCATAATCAATCATTTCCGTAAAAATTCCTATTGAAGCATTGAAAAAATGTAGAAATTATGAACAAAATAATTAGGGATTTTGTGGTTTGCATTGGCATCACCAATTGGGTCACCGCAGAGGCAGATACCATAGTTTTTAAATAAAACTTCTAAATATTCATGCATATCGTAATTAGTTTTTAAATTCGTACTACGGAAGGAATTGAGTTGTGTAATTGATTGCACTACAAGTCGGAGGTATAAAAATACCAGACGGAATGTCAAGAGCAGGGTACTGGATGACTCCACAAGGCCGTTTATTGACCGAGACCTCCCCACCATGACCTTAATGTGAATCAATAGTTGACCTTGTTTCTCTTTACATATCTGTCA
>JAGFPH010002278.1:161450-172266 GCA_018207615.1 Philaenus spumarius | reverse complement strand
ATTTTTTTGCCAAGAGCTTCACGAAGTATTTACAGTATACGAGAGTCACAAGAGTGTAATCATTTTTTTGCCAAGAGCTTCACGAAGTATTTACAGTATACAAGAGTCACAAGAGTGTAATCATTTTTTTGCCAAGAGCTTCACGAAGTATTTACAGTATACGAGAGTCACGAGAGTGTAATCATTTTTGTGCCAAGATCTTCACGAAGTATATACAGTATACGAGAGTCATGAGAGTGTAATCATTTTTTTGCCAAGAGCTTCACGAATTATATACAGTATACAAGAGTCACAAGAGTGTAATCATTTTTTTGCCAAGAGCTTCACGAAGTATTTACAGTATACGAGAGTCGCAAGAGTGTAATCATTTTTTTTCCAAGAACTTCACGATGTATATACAGTATACGAGAGTCATGAGAGTGTAATCATTTTTTTGCCAAGAGCTTCACGTTTTACGTCAAAGAAACTGGATTATCATTGTACTATTGTTAAATATATAATACATGTAAAAAATGTATATTGAGGTATACAATTGAAAATGGTTTCTATTCTTATCAAGGCCGTAGACAGGGAGGGGGGGGGGGAGTTAGGAGGTCAACCAAAATTTAGTAGTAAAAATGAATACTAGGTTTAAAAAGTGCAAATTAAATTATAAAATAGACATCACAACGGAGGATAAAGCAACATATTTTACATCATTGTGCATTGCATGCATACTGATATTTAGATTTACTTGATTAAAGTACAACCTAAAATACACATGGATGCAGTAGGTTACAGCCTTACTCTCTTGTGAGTTTGATCTTATCTAAAATAAGAAAACTATGAAGGTTCAACAAAAATACTTTACTCTAACAAAACACGCAATACATTGTGTGTTGAAAATACTCCCAATTGGGGTGGCGTGCAATGCACTGTGCGAATTCCGCTTCTCATAGTGTTCAGTGTCAAGCTCACATGTGCGTCCTTAGCAGTGAACATGTTAAAATGGTCTAAATTCAAATCCCGGGTCTTGTCCTGACCCCCCCCCCCCCCGAAAAGTTTCCCTGGCTACCTCCTTGATTCTTATTATTTTGCATTAATAAGACTATCAAAAGAAGCGTTTTAAACATAATTTTCAAGAATAGGTATAAAAAAATAACAATACAGGTGCATGACAACCAGTATCTAATTTGCAAAACTAATTCAAATGTAAATTAAAGGATGAACCTTTATTCCAAATTAAACCGACCCAGTTAAGTTTCTAAACTTTTACATCTATTACGAATAATTTACGAATCAAGTTCAAAATATTTTTATCATATTTTTTTACATTGTACTTAGCAGATCAACATTGCCAACTGCTCATGTCATTGAACCTTGCAAGCAGTTGATCAAGGACTGTATAATATTTAAAATGAAGTATATTAGAATTTATTTTCTATTTTAAATACTGGAAGTAGAAACAGTTTTTGCAATGGTGATTCTTATGTAAAAACCTTGTAATTTACTCTGATACCAAGCAAATATTTAAATTCAATTCAAAGAAAATAAAAGAATATTGGCCAAATTTTACTTTATAAAATGTAGGCTATAGTTTACTGTTTAGATTTAGAACCCTCCGATGATGGTAACTTGGTTACCGAAATGTACATCAGGGAACTAGAATTACTAAATTAATAAATGTGTTTCAGTTTCACCGAACTTGTGGTTGGGGCTTCATTGTTTCTATTGTTTAAATTCATCACAGTACTCATTGAACACCTTTTAGGTTATGTTTTTAAAGTGTAGATCTGAGCCTTGCTGGTTCTTTTAACCATTATTATAGCTGCTGTTATAAAATATACAAAATAATTTGATTTGAACATTTAACATTATTTACCATCTTAGCTTTGGGGTTATTATTAATCCTACAAATTTATTATAAAGAAAACATAACATGATTATATGTATAGAAGGTTTGAACGGGGTTGGAATGCGGAGCACGCAGGGGATTCCCCTAGTGTCTTTATAATTCTTCATGATACTCATAGACCATAGTTTTAATATTGTTACTTTACTCAGGACAGAAAGCTCAAGAATTATAATTCCTAATGTTAATAGCACACATAAAAATCTAACTTTACTGCATAATTTGAAATGCTAAATTTTATAAGTTTAATTTTCAAAATTCAGCACAAAGTTGTGGGCAACTGTTGATAACATTGAGGTAGTTCAACCAACTTTAAAGAATCCCACTGACTAGACCAATGTACCCGACTATTTTTGTACTCTGCACACAGCCAAATAGGTCAACGTGCACGCACCTGCAAGACTAGCCCAATCCAAACTATGTTCAGGTTGTGTGATCACAATATTAAAAAGAAAAAGTTGTCGACTAATTGAATTTGAGTTAGTATAAAGTAAAATCGTTAGAAATAGAAGGATGAAAATATTTTAAACATTGGTCTCACAGATTGTGTTGGGTATAGAGAAACATAATATGCAGAGTAATTTCAGTTTCGTAAGCACGTTGCTTGGCTATTCAGTAGAACCTCACCAATTCAGAATCCAAGGGAAAGTATTTTTTTCGAATTAAAGGAAGTTTGAATTATTGAGACTTTGAATTATAGAGGTCAATGTACATAAAATTGGAATTAAAGAGGTAAACCTTTACTTTAAGAATCCACTACAAAACGCTTTTACCTTAGCTCATGCTCGAAATGGTAGTCGTTCTCCATATCTCCGCACTTGTTCATGTTTTAACAGGCTTATTTTTTGTACTAACTTCGAATTTCAGAGGCTAATGGCGGATAAAATTTTAATTTTAGAGGTTAACTTCGAATTATAGCAATGAAATTTGAATTGTACAGGCACATGTAAAACGAAATTTTAATTTTAGAAGCTATATGATATTGAAAATACTTCGAATTAATGGAATATTTATTTTCAAATACCGGTATTAGAGGTTTTCTGAGCGGAAGTAATTAACGGAATATTTATTAAAAATTAAATAAAAAATTGACTCTTTTTTCACAAACGTTCTTAAACATGCGCTATAGTGTTCCTGCAAAGTATATACGTACCTCTCCACCACTATTTTTTCCAAAATTTTCGCTGCATTACTTCCAAAAATAAAGAGGGGAATAGGTTTTTTAGCAAAATTTTTAAGGAAAATTTGAAAACTATGTAGGGTACCAAAATTATTTAAAAAATAATTTTTATATTCTTGATATCAGAATATAAAATATAAATTTTTTAGGGTACCAAACTTTGGAACTCTTAAATGTAGAGTAAAGTATTTGTTGAGTTCTGATTATTAGTACTTATACACGAGTAAGCATGCAATAGGCGTATATCTGTTCAAAATTTCATTCTAGGGGACAATCGACTGTGACACACACAAACGAAAAGGGTTCTGTTTTCATTTTATGATACGAGATCCTAAAAGATTGAATTATCTAAGATAAACAATATTGTTGGCTAAGAAAAGCTAATGGCAATTTGTTGGAAGGAAAAATTGAAAACTAAATTAGAATGTAATACAATTACCTTACAATATAAAGTTCCCAGCAGGTTATTGCCTAATCTTATGATCTAGCGGTTGGGCTTTGATGCTGTTTTCACCATTGTCTTGACCATTTCTTAAGAAAATTTATGATACTAAAACCTATTCATGTGTAAAAAAACTAAACAAATTATGGTTTTAGCTAGTAACTCAAAGCGAAAACAGTGTACAAGTACTTCTTAACGTAGGCTGCGTAAACTGACAAAACATCCCGGGCAAGAGCCGGGCATATTGTTACAAAGGCCCATTTTGGAATTGCTGATTTCCCACCTGTTTGGTTTGCCAAGAACAAGAAGAAACCCTCCAACACATTCCTTCTGCAGTGCCCTAGTCCAGAAAATGTTACTAGAGAGAAACTGAAAGCTAAGCTTAAAGAAAAATGCACGCTAGACAAAGTACTGATGGACAATACCTTTTGGCATCTTGCTGCCCTTGTTTATGAGAGACACCGTGTGGTTGTTATCAACTCATACCAGATACGTGCACCAGAAGTAAGTAATTTAAATACACGTAAGAATGATTACAAATTTAAAAGTTACCTGTCTTTTGAGATGGTCTTCTTGAAACTCTTTGTTTGGAATCACAAAAACTTGACGCATAAATGGTTCACTATTGCGAGCCACTTCTCCTATACCAGCGTTGGTAGTAGGCACGGTGCGCCAACACAATACCTGGAAAATTCAAAATAATTAAGAGAAAGTGCTACATTTTGTGCAACGTTTTTGGAATTTGTTTTGTATTTCTGTTGTTATCAGCTACTTAATAATCTGCTTGACAAAACAAAGACTTTTTGTTGATTGTTCTCCAAGAAGCTTCCTCATGGAACATGAATTTTACTCAAAAAATGTTTAGTTCATATCCTCCAGGTCTCTTCATGAAATTCTATTATTCATGTCCATATATATTATTGAATGTGTTTTAATTGTTGGTATTTTTGAAATTGTAATTTATTATACGTACGGAAAGGGTGAGTTTGTTGTGTCCCTTCCTGTATTGTACAATATTTCTGAGTGTTCAGTACCAAAAAGTACAAAAAGGAAACATATTGGCGAGATTTTTCTGTCTGTCTTTCTGCTATCGTCGATTATCAGAGTTATTTTTAACACTTTGCCTGAGCCCGAGTATAGGTCGGGCCAAGTGCGCAGCGCCAGCTACCGAAGTCCGAGTATACCTCGGGTCACTCTATTTAATTCTATAACTCAGCTTAGTCGGCATATATTTGGGTTTAGGCATTCTCATCTTGTTGATTAGTTGTTTTAGTTCATATGTCTTTGGCCTTTGGTATTTTTCTAACACTGGCCAACAAAAATATTATATAAATATCAGATGGTGTCTGATCAGCTGTGTGCATTCGGTAATCGACGCTTGTCTGCTTAGCGATATAACTCGATGACGGTGTGTATTTCCTTTAGTTCTGATTGTGTTGTAAGTTTTTTTTATTTATTAGTGGTATTTTATTGATGCAAAGTTTATAGTTCGTAAGTGTTTTTTTAGTGTTTGTAAAGTGTAAATAAAGTGTTTGTTGTAAACTAAAGAACTATGTAGCTATTTTTTTTTTTTACAATTTTTCATCATTTTTCATAATTTGTTACCATTTTGTATTTTTAATAAACCTTTGAAGTATTTACATTTACTTAAAGCTTATTCTTTTGCCTTTAAAATGATATATAATATGTTATACTTTTAAATAAGGTAAGTAACAGAATTTTTTTTAATTCTACCAAAACCCCCAGGTAGCTACGCACGACAATGCGTTAAGGGTCCAGGGTTCAAAGTGTTAAAGTTATCGGCAAATAATTTGGCGTAGTCATAGAACTTGCTAGTACAAACCTAGCGTAAGAGTAAAAAGGAGAAAAATGTATCATTATTGAGGGTGGCAGCGGGAGGTCGTAAACATTTCTTCTTATCTAGTTAGGGGTATTACTTGAAGGGCTTATTTAAAAAAAAAAAAAACAGAAGAACATAGTTGGAAAAATAACAGCATGGGACAAATGTTGTGTTGCTTAATTCCATATATTTTTTTTTTTTTTTTGTAAGAACAACTAATAAAAGAAAATTCACCTTCAGTTGGACTAGTAATGAAATAAGTTCTTTAACAAGCCATATTAAACATACAACTAATACAGTTTTGGGGAAATTATATAAAATATCTATCACAAACTTGAGTATCAATCTAAAGACTGAGTTGAGAAACCTGACGAAACAATATCTGAGATGATTAGTTGCGGTTTTATAGAAATCAGCAATACGTATTACTAATGTTGATGCGATTTTTGGAAAGATCTTTAAGGCACAGTCTTAATTAGTAACAAAACTCTCTGTAACAGAGTCAATCTAACGCTTTATTTGTATTTTGATTACTCAAAATTGGTTCAAAATGTACTATTCCGTCAAAAACACGGTTTAAATCTTAAAGGAACATGGCTGAAACTCTTAATTAAAAAATATTACAAATTAACTTCTATCAGTGTTCAAATTTAGAAAATGTGTCAAGTTAAAACAAAAATTATCAAATGAAAATCCATTTTACAATTATTAAACGTAATAAAATGTATAATTAAAATAGTTTCCTTCAATTAAAGCTGACATAAACACAGTATATTTTGACACTGACGACGGAATGTGAGTGGATCATTAAACGTGTCTCGTCAAATAGTGATAATGTTAGTAAACGGACAGTTAAGTAACTAGTGACGACTGATGTACAGACCACTTGGCTCAGTTCACTTCTAGTAAGATACAACAAACTGCTAAAGGTAGGTGAATTAATTGAACAAAGCAGCATGCAGCGCACTGCCAACTCAAGAGACAATGTTTAATGTCAGCCAAAAGAAATTTATAATGCCAAGGTCTGTTTGGTTTGCCTTTACTGGGTCAAGTCCATTGTCAAAGTCATTCACTTTTTATAGCATGTTAATATGCCTTTATTCATATACATATAGACTGTCTACGCCTTATAGTATTTTTGTGACCCAACACATATACCTGCCCTCTAATCTTATATACCATATCTATCAGTGGCGTAAATAGAATTTTAATTTGGGGGGTGATTAACCTGGAAGGAGACACTACCGAGGGATAATCCAACTTGATATGTCTGCATAGAGAATGCTTCAAACTAACATTTCGTGTGAACCAAATATGATTTGCTAGAAAGGTTTGTTTTGACGTTCTCATATGACTGTTGAAATTCAAACCTAACGGATTTGTATAACATGCGTAGAATAGCATTTGTCACTCGCGTGGTTGTATTGCATGTATGGATGGGAGGTTTCTATATTTGTTCTCAATTTTGTTGTTCAAATAATTCTAAGTCAAACACTTTTATGAAAAGATAATTTACAAGTATACAGTTCAATTCTTTGATTTATTCTCTACACTTTGTTATAATAATATTTAATTTTTGGGCAAAGTATATATTCCTAAATTACTTTTCAAACTTTTCATAGTTTTGATAGCAGTCTTGTAGTAGGAACATAAAACCTGGCGTTTTCATAATAAGAAATTTGAAATTGATAAATGTTTTTATACAGTTATATTTAGAAACTAAATTACGAAACTTTTTTACCCTTATGAAAATAATTATAAAAAATGTTTACTACTTGTTATGTAGGCCTAAAGTTAAACTTTTATTTTTCGTAACTGAACTTTTTTGTTTATTGAGCTAATTTGAAAATTAGCACTTTGTAAATTTTACACCTTTTATTTTTTAACTGGCGTATATAAATTCTTTGAACCTTTATCTACAAAAAAGCTACGGAACACTTTTGGATTGGGGTTCATTTACAATTTTTGGCGAATTTTTCCATTTTTGTTGCCGGTTTTAGGGTTAACGGTATAAGTTAAAACAGCAGTATTTTAAAACTTTTAGATTTAATTTTTTTTAAATTTGGATTTTTTTCTAAATATTATTATTAGTCTTTCCCCTTTGGGGGGGTGATTGATCACCTTATCACCCCCCTTATTTACGCCACTGATATCTATACATATAAATAAAATGGAAGTGTCTGTCTGTATTTTCGAAATAAATACTTTTTTCTAAGCTCATATGATTATTTACAATTTACCAAAACCTAAACAACATGCATTTTTTATTTTTTGTCTGTCTGTCTTTCTGTCAGCCTGTTTGTCCGGGCTAATCTCCGGAATAGCTGGGAATAGCTGAACCAATTTTGAATAAACTGTCATTTGCAAGCAGAGGACTTTTCAGAGATCTAGGCTACTTTTTAACCCGCAAATATTTTGGGTTCCTATTTAAAAATTATGGACAAAATTAGGGGTTTTGCGAACGGACGTGACACGCGACCATTATAAATAAAACAACTGATTTGGATCAACACTTTGACAAGATCGTCTGTGTTTTTCAATTTACTGTATACGCTGGTTTAACCCGTAAAATGTAGATCAAAACAGTATGCAATAATGTGAAATGTACTCATAGATGTTAACCTCAAAACCTGATTTGTAATTTTTATGTTCGTTTGGGGGTTTTGAGTAACAAACAGTTGGAAAACGGGATTTGTAGCGTTTATTGGTGCATAGCTAAATAATTTACGTAGGCCTAAAAGAGTTACATAGATCGATTTGGGCGAAACTCACTGTGCGTTTTTGGGTCGTGGAACTCGGATCTAAAATCTTTTTTTTTTTAATTGCGTGTAATAATAAAGCACAATATTTACTTGATGGACCTTTTATTTATTTAATTACATCTGCGAGCGCAGCCGCAGGTACTAGCTATTAAATAAAAGCTATCATTATTAAAATGTCAATTGTATAAAACCTTTTTATTTAGTGATTGTTTACTAGAGAAGATTAACATTCGCAATGTTTTTAAATTACAATTTCCTACCAATAATGTTAATTTAGTGCAAGACTCTACAATAGAGAAATAAAAAACATGTTAAATAAATAGTAACTTAACATTAATCAGTCCATGCATTGAATTACTATTAAAATTGCCTACTACTATAATGCATAACAAAAATCCACATATGGCCTTTATACAGGGTGAGTCACTACTGACTACATTAATTTCAACAGTTGATTCTACTTATTAAAAGAAACAAAAAAGTGTAAATAAGCCCTTATCTGACCTTAACCATTTAGCTGTCATGGCGTATTTTGTCATGTTTTCAAATTACACGACTTGGTGCTAATAGTTTGACGATAAAAACCACACTAATGCAGTTATGATATGGAAAGTAATACCATTTGAAAGAGCATTAAATTTCCTGTAAATTAAACATAGTACCCAAATAATAACTCCTTATACAATGTTTTTTAAATAACTTTAAAATTAAAAATTATTGTTACCGACTTTTTCCTTTAAACTTAAAGGCTCAATTAAATCAGTAAACTTTTTCGTATTCTTATGTTCAATTACATAAAAAACTTCCTTATTTATTTATCTTTAAAATGATGTATAAATTAAGGGGTCATACGTAAATTTTTTTTTGAAATTGCATAAATATGTTGTTTAAGTACAGCATTAGGTTTTATCGTATTTGTTCTAAACACCAAACTAACTACTGTATCTATAATTTCTTTAGCAGCTGAATCTGTTGACTAAATCAGCTGACCCCCTAAATTAAACCTAAAATCTGTACTAATATGACTATCAATAGAAATCATTTATAATTATAATGTGATGTGCCTCATGAACTACTTCTTACAATATTGAATGAGCCCTCATTAACATTACAAGTGTTTTTTTATACCCTGTTAAATGCTGGGCTGCTTTTCCGCTTAGGCACGCCAGGCACATGCCTAGGGCACAAAATGAGGGAGACATTTTTCTTAATACATTTATTTCTGGTTCATTGTATACAATTTTTTTTCACAGAAGTTTTATCAAACTGTGGACAAAAAACTAAAATTACAGCAACTGTCAGCCAACGCCCAGCGAGTCATGCACAATTGCATTATACCTATGTTTGTGCGCGCAGCGAAAGGCTGGACAGGGCAGACAGGAGTGAGCCTGACTGATGATGAGTCACCACCCATCAGTACTGTTTGTGAGCGCTGAGCGAGAAAAGACACTATTACAGACCTCCGATGGCATAAAGTGGCTCTGGTAGTGGTGGGGGCGCAACAGTTTGAAGATTAGGGTGCTGGGGAGGTTAATAACGGCCTTTGTTAAATGTCTCTTAAAACTTCTCTCGTATGACTCCGATCTTAATATTCTTAAGCCATGTTTAAAGATTTGAATAGACACTTCAGAAGACCAAGGCTAAAGTGTTGGGAAATAAATAAGTAGCCTATTGATATCAAATTTAACGAATAAATGAACTGATGTCTGAACTTACTTTCAAGTCACATTCTTCAGCCACCTTTGCGAAAGCTTCCTCGCACTCCAAATGGTGGATCTTATCCAAATAGATGATGCCTGATGCATATTCACCAAATGGAGGAAGCTCAACACTCTGCTCCTCCCTGTAAAGAGTAACAAATATTTAGTCTTGCATTAGCAATATTTATATTTCTTTCTATTAAAACAAAACAATTAAATATGTCCAGAGAATGTTAACCTTCTGTGTCTTATGGTTTTTACTATGTTCTCTCATTTTTTACATAACTCCTTATTTCTTCTTGCATTAGGTATGTCTATTCTATTTCTGCTCATTGAATCCTATCATTTTTGTGAGAATTTCCTTTACACTTCCATTAAGCCCTTACTTGATATTGTTTATACACATATATACAATCTACTGTGTTATTGTGTCAATTTGTATGGTACGTTCTAAGGATACAGTAGAAGAAAGGACCAGAACATACTGGAAAATGTAAGAGCGGTGCCAAGACTAAGAAAGGATTGGAATAATAGATAAGGAAACAGAAGACAGAGAATGGCACAGGAGAAGGATCTCAAATATCTAACAATGAAAAGATCAGAACACTAGAAGAATTAATTTATGTGCAAAAGAGAAAAAGAGTTAATTAAATAACTGATATATTACGTGATACCACAGTACAAATAAAACTCCCGACCGTATTATAATTCTTATATTAACTGTTTCGACCCTACGCCATTATTTTCGGTTCTAGGGCCGAGGGCCAGTTGGCTAAAAACTTTGACGAGGGTAATTTGACAGCCAGAGGCTTGGCGGAGCGAGGGCCAGCCGGCTAGGGATCAGTGACCTGTTCTACTGTGCGGTGGGTGTGGGGGTGGAAAGGTTTTAACTATCGTTTATGTATTCCGATAACAGTATGATTATAATATTTATATAATTATAATATTTCGTCGTATTATCACTTTATATAATTAGAATAAAAAAAAACTAGAGGACTTAC
>JAGFPH010002278.1:127199-139687 GCA_018207615.1 Philaenus spumarius | reverse complement strand
ACGGCAAGTGATGTAATGGACAGTACTTGCAGCCAGCAACTTGCCATTTATACTTTCCCCGTCTATACGCTACTTAATACTGTCTTCGTATATACGCCTACTGTCAGGCCATTTTACTGTCTGCCACTTCTAGCTGCCAGTACTGGCCGCTTAAAATGGAAGCCATTACTGTCCGGGACATTCCACTGGCTGCCACTTGCCGCTTACAATGGAATTCATTACTGTCCTCTGGCCATTTCACTGGCTGCCAGTACTGGCCACTCAAACTGGGAGCAATTAATGTCCTCTTGTGTATGCCTGATTGGACGAAACAATTCAACCATGCGCTACGCTAACTCTTTTATTACTACTCATGGACGTACGTTCGTAGGCCTACACTCGCTCTTATAGGAGTTTATCTTGTTTGTAAGGAAATATGAGAACAATTTATGGTTAACCATTTTTTATCTACGAATCATAGTTTGGATGTTCACAAACAACTTGTTCGATGAAAGATTGAATTGAATTTTCGAATTTATTTTGGGGCAGTCAAAGCTACGGATGCAAGCAAGAACCTAGAGCTAGTCCATGACACGAGAAGCTGACAGCCAGTGCAGGCAAGTATGTAGCGCGTTATCGCAAATCACTAATTACATACACTACTTGGTTGATAACGGTTATCTCGAGAACTATACTTAATAATGAACACTAATTGTATTGCGACTTCATTTTTTGATAAGTTTATAATTTTATAACAACGAACGGAAAAACGATATCAACACTTAGGCCTAGCCAAGATTAATTCGACTAGACATCGCGTGTAAGACAGATACAATTTAATTACTAATTAATTTTGTATGAATGTATTTGTTATCGTCTAATTCTTATTGTATTTTGCTACGTGCGGCCGGTGATACTGTTCGCACTGCGCCACTAAATGTAATCTCATTCCTTCCCTCCCCACCCATATAAGGCCAAAGGAAATACAGTAAACTTACGATCGTACGTGGACCTCTTTTACGGACAAATTATGGTACTATTTTTTTTAAATCTAAACTATGTACACAATAAAATAACAAAGTAAGTGAGTGAAGACAGTAAACTTCAGTCCTAAATGAAGAAGAGGTGTTTCGATACGAAAAAAACAAAAACAATTAACCAATTTTTGCTAAAAATTTAGAAAATAAAGTGCAATAAAATGATCAACTCATATAAAGGGAGTGTACGTCCGTACGCACGTGAGTAACAATAAAATATAAAAGCTGATTTCACCCATAATCAGCGTGCATTATACTTTGGGGTTATGTTTACAACTTCAGTCAATAATATAAAGTCTTGTGAAAAAATTGTTTTAAATATGAGTTATGTAGGCTATAATGTGTTAGAATATTTTCTTCGAGGTTATAAAATGAATATAAATACAACCTTTTATTATCAATATACTGTACTAGCTGACCCGTACGGCGTTGCGCGTGGTGGTTGGTATTTTCAGTCTTTTCAACGTAATTGTATTCTTTTTAAGTGTTCAGTCAGTGAGTGGTATTTGGCTTTTATACATGTAGATCTTAAATAATAAAAGCACTATTGTCATAATAATAAAAGATCTGAAATTATGATCTTCAGAGGCCCCCAAACCTCTCCTAAAATTTCGAAATTTTTCATACCCTTTCTTAGAGAGCAAATATGGCCCTAGAGGAAGCTACATAAAAAATGTCATTCCAATCCGTTCGTTAGTTTTGAAGAAATCGTGATTTAATAACTTTGATCCCCCTAACCCACCCCCCTAAAATTTGGATATTTTTTAAACCCTTTCGTAGCGAGCGCCTTTGGCCCTAGAGGAAAGGTACATACCAAATTTCATTCCAATCTGTTCGGTAGGCCTAATTTTGGAGAAATCGTGATTTAGTAATTTTTACCCCCCAAACCCCTCTAAAATTTCTAATTTTTTAAAACCATTTTTTAGTGAACACTTATGGCCCTAGAGGAAGCTACATACCAAATTTCATTCCAATCCGTTCGGTAGTTTTGAAGAAATCGTGATTTAATAACTTTGATCCTCCCAAGCCCCCCTAAAATATCGAATTTTTTCAAACCGTTTCTTAGTAAGCACCTATGGCCCTAGAGGAAGCTACATACCAAATTTCATTAAAATCCGTTCGGTAGTTTTGAAGAAATCGTTTTTTAATAACTTTGATTTCCCCAAACCCCCCCTAAAATTTCGAATTTTTTCAAATCCTTTTTTAATGAGCACCTATGGCCCTAGAGGAAGCTACATACCAAATTTTATTTCAATTCGTTCGGTAGTTTTTGAGAAATCGTGATGAGTGAGTCAGTGAGTGAGAGAGAGTGGTATTTCGCTTTTATATATATATATAGATTAGTTTGTACAAATTTAGAGAACAAATACCCATTCGTTCATTTTCAGAAAAATTCCTACGTCTTATAATATATACACATATTAATTATAATCGTAACATGTCTACACTGGTTCCACGTTCACCGTGCAGTACAGAGCGCCCATAAGCCATGTTATCCATACGACAGTCTCAGCTGTACCAGCCAACAAAAAAACATCAACTCCCATGCAACGCTCGGTCAGTTAACGCAACCCGCATGACAATAAACGTGATGTTCGCTGCAATGGTAGTAGCATGTCTACTCTCCCGTAAGACCTGTACTGCACGGTGAACGTGGAATCCAGTGTAGTTGAAATATAATACGTGGCGCGAATGAGAGTATTAGAGCATGCACATTGGTCGGAAAAATAAACGATCGGTTCATCTACCGCTCGCTGCCACTACAATCGACGGATATTTCACAGTCTCCGCCGAAACAGTGGCGAACGTGACCAAATGTTCGCCAAATATCCTTATTTAGATTTTTTTCGTAGAATACTATCCTTCAGCCGCGTGTGCAGTTCATCAAATAAATAACGAACCCGCCATTCTGAAATAATTGAAAAATGTTTCTTTATAATTCCTCAAATCAGGAAACAAAGGTAGTATGCTCCAAAATGTTCTCTTCTTTTATTGATTAGATGAACCCAAATAAGTCTATGTTTTGTATTGCTTCCTCTGCAATCGGCGACGGAATAAACAATAAAGCGAGAGTTGTTCTTTGTTCGTATCAATAAAACATTAAAAGAAATAATATATTCCATAACTCACTTCGTGATTAATGAACTAGACACTTCAGTTTCAATGAATCACAATGAGGCTTTTATATAGCGTCGGAAATTTTACCGCCCTGTGTGCACACTTTAAATTTTATGAGCAGCGACGGCAACTAATCCACAGCCGACAAAAAAAAAACGCCGTGTGTGTTCCAGAAAGTCTCGACATTGTTCTTAGGGTGCTGTCCGTTTAGACCGCAAACGCTCTCGAGACAGTTGTGCGAGACTCGACTCGACTGCAGTATCGTGATCAGAAAAATTGCGCGTCGACTAGAGAGTCAACTCGCAGTCAATCATGTGACCTGGTCGCAAGTTTTTTTAAATTTTTGATCTTTTTTTCCTAGGTTTTTTTAATACTTATAAAATATTGTGAACGTTATGGGAAAAAGAAGAGCTGCATAAGAAAAGCCAATAAGATCGACTAAATGCATTTGGAGCTTGTTCAACACTCGTAAATGAGTAGTGGTTGGAAGATGCACAACAGTTCAGAAATTATATTCGGTCTGCAGTGCAATTTCAACTGGGTTTTGAATTTAGTAAAACACCAGATTGTCAAGCAAGACACAAAAATACGTGATGCAATCCAATCCACTCTCGTTTATCTCGCACAATCTCGTCAACGTTCTTCAAGACAACGTAATATTTTTAATGCGAAAAAATAACAAGTAGGCACACTCGTGTCATTGCTTTGCACCAGGCGTAGACAACTTATCTCTGTTGTCTGTGTTGTAAAATTTAAGTTTAGTTGTGCAATGTCAGGCTATATTAGCACTTCAAGATATGCTGATGCAGACTTCGCCATGAGTTTGCCTCTTTTAGTCCTTATCGAACGGAGCTCTTGCTTTCCAAATAACTTTACGTGGCACTCGTTTGATACTGAACCAACATTTTAACTTACTGTACATACCAAAAGCCGTGTTATACTCAATTCCTTTTCATGTAGCAATTTGTAACACAAAACAAACAGTTTAATGGAGTTACAAATTTATAAAGGCTTTCACCCACCTTATAGATTAAAAAGACATTCTCCAGGTACGTAGTGAAAATTAAAAACAATATTAGAAAGAAAACTGCTTATTTTTTTAAAGGAATATACAACAGTAATTGAATTTGTGTTAGACACATAGGCTACGATTTGTAATATGGATACACAACAAAGCATAAATAATCACACACCTAATAAGCTGCAGATATTTTGTGTATTGGCGTTTTAATATTTTTAATTTGTTTTCGAAATGTACTGGAAATAACATTATAGTCTATTAAATACAGAAAAACACATTCACACGTTAAAATAAAGAAATTGTACTTTGTTAAAACCGTATAAACAGTTTCACATAGAAATTCAAAATTCCTAAAAATTAAGGCCCGTACGATCAGCTAGGGGGGAAAAGTATTACAGCGATCCAATTACGCCAGTATATGTTAGTTTGAGTGTGACCAAGATCTAGAGTTTGTGTTCTCACTTTCTCAGTTGTGTGTTGTTCTAATATGAATTTATATTTGCTATAATTATTAGCGAATTTTCACAGGAAATATGAGATATTGCAGTAACCATTATGGCGAGACCTAAGGTCGGGGTTAAATCATGGTCCCAGAACTCGTTTCAAAAAGGGGGGTTGAGAGGGTACGGTAATTAAAAAATATCTTAAATACAAACCCCCATCAAGTGATAAGTCATTTTAAAGGGCTTGATAAATAAAGAAGAATGGCACAAATTAGAGGTCTCTATTTTAACCCTATCGAAAATGGCGGCCAAGGGGATTATCATCATCATCATAATACTTCTGGCCCTAGGGCAGACAAGAGAAAAGAAATGACGAATGCGGAGTATTCGGTAATACTTTATGCGTCAACGATATGGCATGAAGTGCTAAAATTACAAAAATACAAGGGAATAATTATTAAAAAAACTCCAAAGAAGAATGGCCCTCAGGTGCATTAGTGCAAATAGGACTGTCTCGACGGATGTGGCTATTTATTGGCAGGAATGCTCCCCATAGATATGCTCATAGAGGAGAGAGCTAGAATAGTTCGAGGGGACATTATCTACAAAAAAAAAACATTGAAGTAATGGCAGCTCAAGTGAGCAGAAGGCAATAGTATAGCAAAATTTATAAGAGGCTCATCTCAGACATAGTCAGCAGGATAAACAGGACATATGGAGAGATAGACTACTATATTACACAGGTGCTTAAAGGTCATGGAGAGTTTGGCCAATACCTTCTCCACAGGTTTAGAAGTAGAGAAGATCCTGGAATGCGTTTACTACAGGAAAATTGACACTGTTGAACATACATAGTTTAAATACACAAGATGGGACGCTGACAGAGAAAAGTTGGTTAACGTATTGTAGCCACGGTACTCTGAGTAAGACTAATCCGATGGATGTTGGGAAGGTGAAAGTGCATGGCACGTACAAAATTCATTAGAAGTATTACGAGTCAGAAGGAGAAAGAGCAAAGGATCACCATAGGAGATAATAGCTGATAGGGAGTGAGGGGATGGTTTTAGCCAGTAGGAGTCCGGCACTACCCGGTAGGAGTAGCATGATGGTTTTTTCCTCCTCAAAAATTATGTAAGATAATAGACACCAAGTAGCCTAATCTGAAGTAATGTGTCCAACGATCCCAGGTTAGGTCCACTGAAGGATAAACAAAAAGTTCATGAGAGCGGGCATGAGCATGTCCACGTGCAGTCTCTGCTTGATTCCCAGACTGCTTTCAGGCCCTTATCACTTAGTCTCGACACTGTTTTGTCTCAAGTGGACACTCGGCTCGCAAACATTTTTTTTCATTAATATTTCTTCCCCAGTAAAGTGTAACGTATCTGAAGGACGGTAAAAACTGTTGGAATAGTTGCATAAGAGTTGTAACACTATAACAGAATCTGCCATTGATATACACTACACACACGCAATCATTTCACCTTCGCCTGACTTTCTCAATTATGTGATGTTTTATTTAACCTCGTTTGTTAAAATCTCCACGTGCTTGTATTTCATTAACACTTGAGTGGCAATTTGTAAAGTACTACTGAGATGTTCAATCAATACACTCGTCTAACACATAAACTGATAATACAAACCAAGTGAACCATTTATTAGCGAAATTCTATGGGAAATATAAGCTATTGCGATGACTCTAACGGTGAGACCAACGGACATGAGTGGTCAATGAGCACCTATCGTGTTCTCCAAAACACTTTTTGGGGTGTCATTAAAATTGTGATACATACGTAGGCGAACATATACGTCCATCAAAAGAACGCACGTTTTTGACTGGAAGTAAACATTTTTTTTTTAATTTTTCGGACTACAATGAAATTTTTTTGGGTTTATAAAAAACATAAATATAGGAGATTATAATGCATATTTTGTTTTTGGCGCGAATTTACTATACAACCCTACGCCAACAGGACGCAAGTTCGAGGAAAACTCGTAAAGCGCAGTCTATAATTCGAGGCCACAAGGTCGAGATGTAAACTCCGCTGTATTTTGCAAGCTTCCCCGCTAGGAGATTATTCTGCACATTTTGTTTTTTACACGACCTTACAGTCCGTCTGGTTCCCCCAAAATCGATAAAAACTTAAAATACAAGAAGACGCAAGTTCGAAGGCCGCAAAAGTGAGTTTGCGCTATCAGTCGCTAGAAGCACTCAGGGCGCATTTTGCCGGCCGAATGTGGGACAAGGATGGAAAGAGAAGGAGAGGCAGAGAGGTTCACTTTTGTGACCGTGACCGTCGAATCCTAGCGGCCGATGGCGCAATCACACTTTTATACCTGCTTCCTTGGTCTAAATTTTTAACATTGGAACTTTTCGTCTTATTGATATATGAAATGTAGTCATTGCTTAAAGTCCCCCAAAATCGATAAAATCGTAAAATATCATAAAAGTACCATGAAAAGGGAGTTGCCATCAGATTACGCAAGATCGGGGTGCAAACAAATTCTTCCAATATATTTCTAATATAACAGACAATACACTGGAAAGAAATCCTGCTCAGATAGATGCCTCGCGAAAAGACTTCTACTTCTTAGGAAGGCTCTACAGACAGGTAATATGCTAAATCGTTGAGCATGGAATTGCAGGAAACAAATCAAAACTGTAGATCAAAAACAGCACATAAAAACTGCAGAAGGAGACGTATCGTATCGATTATGTGCCATGCATGAAGAGACGGTTGATCACGTGATCTTGCGTGCGAAACGCGATATAATAAGTCAGATGTAAGGAAGAGGCACTGTAATAATCAGGTGAAGGTAAGTTGATGGAATAATAGGATTTATGCTTAAGTTAGATAAAGGTCTAGAAGTATGGAAAACTGTCTAACAGCATCCACAGTCAAGGAGCGCCAAAAGCTCATTTACTCATATAATATCATTTTGATAACATTTTGGTAACTGTGAAATATTAATGACAATTTACATTGGGAGATCCATTTCTTGAAAAATTCGATTTCCTTAATTTTTCGTTTTCTCCTGATAACAAGGAAACTATTCGTCCTACAGGATTCCGCTAGTGCTTAAATTAAAGCTAAATAACTGCTCTACAACTATATCCCCATGACTTTTGTCGTAGGATGCTCGGAAGACGGCTAAAACTACAATTTCGAACTTTTTTGGGAAAATGGTAAATTTTTGAAGTGCCCGTATCTTGGGACCTATTAGACCTACAGAGCTGCGGTCGCACACAAATTGTAGCAAATTTTGTTTACTTTAAAAGTGTAAATGATGACTTTTTCTGAAGTATGCTTCTCTTAGAAGTTATAAGCCAAAAACTGAAAAAATCCGAATATTTCGAGGTTTTTGAGCACTACGCAGTTAGCTCAGATCTTTCGAGCTGGAAACTTGGTTTTACACTATGGTATTTATCCTAACTAAATCCCCAAAATTCAAAACGGTGCAACTTTTTACGACCTAACACGATTCTTGCGTCTACGGTGACTGGTCTAATTGTGGATGACGAGGTAAAGAATGTGTATTCCGCCATCTACAAAAATAATTATTAACTAATGCTTGTTTCCCAAGATTTAAGTTATTAGAGCCGTTACTTGCATTTGTAAATGTGTTTTGCATTAGATTTGTACTCAGAGACACAAATACCCTTTTAAGTTTTCAAAATATGAATTAGCCATGTTCCCGATTCCCCATTTCAAACTTCATTCTAGTATTATATTCTTGATCGGCGACCACAAAAACCACTCGAATCTTTACTCGCATTAATGAAGCAAAAATCCTTATTGAAAGACTTAGCGTATTTCTACATAGTTGACGCACTTAAATTGTTTTTTCAACCAATCCGGTGGTACGCACCGCTACATCATCGAATGTAGTTCACTCATTGAATCAATAGGTTTAAGCAGTATTGGCGTGCAAGTGTTTTTTGTTTATTATGTAATTGTAGTGTAACTATGTGCAAGCGTTTGTGACGAAGGGAAACCTGATAATAAACTTGAAAATGGCTGAATAGCCGAAACGGCCGTCGTTTAGTGACGAAAACGGAATATTGAAGACGATAAGTATTATATATAATAATTTGTTTTTTAAACTATGTTTGTATACTGTTAAAATGTCCAATTACAATTTTTTAATGTTTTTATAATAAAGTAGGCTATACATTTTTTTTAAAGAAATTTATCAAAAACCTAGAGATAAAACTGTGGATGGGATATGGGTGAGCGCCGGTCATTGCTACTACCTAGTATCTTAAGGGTCGGCTCTACCTAGTATCGGCTCTAGTAAAATAGAAAGCAACCTGCGACTCCAGCGTAGCGGCGGTAGGTTACGCGGCCATTGCTTATCCTAAATCCATTTAAAACCCGCAATTGTTGAAATAGCGGTTTTTTTTAAATACCAAACTCTTGGTGACAAAATTCTTCATCCGAATGGCTTGGTAATTTTTCGCTATAATTAATAGTTACAACGTAAAAATATATTTAAAATCACCCTATAGCGGCGGTAGGTTACACGGACATTGCTCAGCCTAAATCCATTTAAAAACCGCAATTGTTCAAATAACGTTTTAAAAAAAATACCAAAATCTTGGAAACGAAATTCTTCATGCGAATGGCTTGCTAGTTTTTCGCTATAATTAATAGTGACAACCTAAAAAATATTAAAAATCAATGTTTTAAATTGTTAATAAATATTAAACAAATTTTTTTTTTAGTTTTGGAAAATCCATTTGCATGCATATTGGCCATAGCTTTAAAATTACATATCGTTCATAATTATCCGATCAAAAATAAAGGAAAAATGTTGATTTTAATTTAACATTGGTGTTATGGAGTGTTAGCTAACATGGCCGACAGTTAAAGCCGACCCTTAATTTTAAATTGTCTCATTATATTACTGTGCATTTTTGTACTCTGCGACTAAGTTGTTTGTGGTAAAAATGGGGTTACCACTCCTATCTATTAAAAATAATTTCCAATAATATCAATAGAGCTAGATAAGTAGCTGAATTTTGATACATATTATTCTTAAGTTATATAAAATTATTATTTAATTTCAATTACTGTAGGCTACTTGCATCTAAGGGTAAAATTGTGCAATTATACACATTACTTGAGGGAGGAAGTACGGTGACATGTAAATTTTTAACGGAAGGGGGCTGAAAGCGCTTAGAAACTTGAAAACATTGATGGATTTGGACAAAACTCACCACGCGGAGGATTTAAAAAATAATTATTGTACCAGATATTCATTTCATTAACTTGTATGTAAAATATTATAATACAAAAAAAAAATAACAAAGGACTTACCGTCGAACATATTTCAGTCACAGAACCCTTAATGTTACGATTTTCCCTGACCAAATAGACATTTTGATGTCTAAATCTACTCAAATGTGTTATTGCTTATCCCTTTGAGGACCAAGAAGTGATAAAATTTGAAAAAACTACATATTTCTTTATTTTTGTGATTTACTAAGGTTGTTTAGTATTTTTTTTAATTTGTTTTTGTAAATATATATACATATATAAATACCTTAGTAAAATTATGCAAAACAACCCCAGCCGGAGACCAGATATCTAGTCATATCCCGTCAGCTTGGAAGCGAGCCAACCCCCGTTGATTTACTTCCGCACTCCTACCCTCAAACCACAGATATGATTAGATATCTGGTCTCCCTAGCCTAGATTCGAACCCAGCATCTTCTGATCAGGAAGACGCAACGTTATCCACTAGGCTACGGCTTGATTAAAGAAAACTGACAAATTAACAAAACTTCAGTTACTTTACTATCGGTATAAATATTACGTGTAAAGTAAAAGATAGTTTATCAGCACCATCTAGAAGTGGTTATAGGAAGTTTGCTTGGTTGCTCTTAAGTTTTAATCTGTATAATTTGTATGTGTGAGAGGTTTATAGTAATAAATTCAGTTCTCATTAAGTTAAGTGATTAATTTAAAGCAATATGCTACCCTTTTAATAAAAAATAGTAACAAATGAAAGACTAGAACATGTTTAAAAAAAATGGGGAAATCACACCATATAAACTGCCAATTGAAAGCAAGTACTGCTTTCTGGTGGCATTTGTTGAAACTAGGTGTAGACCTGATGTTTTACAGAACTGCAATGGTAAGATACACTGTTACATTTTATAAAGACAGTTGAATTGGGTGGTACTTAAAAGTATCGTCGGGTAACAAAGGGTTAAGATATTATAAAATTTTCTGTATTTTAGAGCTGGAACTCAGCGTTCCACTAATGCGAGGAGACGGACCATACTGTGCAACGTGGTATGAACAATCCATTATTTTACATAATGCTTGGCGATGTTATCACTAGAGCAACATGTTAGACGTTGGAATAACGTATCACAGCTTCTACAGTCGAAGCCAAACAAAGTAAGGCAAACAAGTCAGCTTTGATTAGCTGTGCAAGTGGGGTGTGAGAAATAAATACGACGTTTTTCTATTCTACGTTGTAAAAATGCAAGTTTAGTTTGATTCCTTTTCTATATAGAAATGCGGACAAAAACACTGTGTTAAATTAACAAATTTAAATAAACCGTGTTATTTAATTGTTTTTATTCAAAACCAGAAAAGACCCCTGCGTGTTCCGCACGCCAACCCCGTTGGAACCTTCTATTCTATACACATATGTCATGTTTTCTTTATAATAAAGATGTAGGCCTATCATTAATAAATAATAACCTCAAAGCTAAGATTGTAAATCATGTTTAATGTCCACGTTAAATGATTTCGTATATTTTAATTATAGCAGTTATAATAAAGGTTAAAAGAACCAGCAAGGCTCAGGTCTATACTTAACTAAAAACCTTTATAGTTTGTAGGAATTTAGTGCAATTTATTTTTATTGTGTAGGAGTAGCTACCCAATTTAAATCTGTTTGTAGTGACTATATTCTCTAAACAATCCTCGTACTAATATGTGTAAATTGTGAAATTTTATTGAATTTAGTCGAGTAGTTTTTTGCATATAGAAAAAGTAAGTGTATGGATTACTAATTAATCTTAAGGGTGGGACTACAATGTAATACAAAAAGTTTACTCCGTTGCATCTCTTTGACTTAAGTAGGCTAATCAAATTGCAAATAATGCTTTATATCAATTAAAATAATATTACATAATTTTAGCTTTATGGCTTGTAGGGAGTTAGTTTAATTTATGTTTATTGTATAGGGGTAGCAACCCAATTCCAACCCCTTAAATTGTAGCGTCCAAACGCTCCTGGCAATAATATAGATAAACGGTGTAATTTTTAGCGAAATTTGTCAAACAATTTTTGATTCTATAAAGAACAAAGAAACATTAATGTTCATATATAGATAAAGATGGTACATTAAAAAAAATCACCTGTGTACACGAATCCCTTTCTACTACAGTAACGTTCTACAAACCTAGTTTAAAAGTAGGCCTATACTTGAAAGACAAAGGGGCCAAAGTCAAAAACCGTGCAATGCTAATAGACGTGGAAGTTCTAGGCTAGTAGTTAATGCAAGATAGCATGGATATTGATTGCAGCCAATTTAACACAAGGGTCACTAAATTATAACCAAGCCGATAAAACCTTATCAACTGTCAATTAACACTAGATGTACAACTACAATATAAAAATAATTTCACTTAAGCTAGTTTATTCAGTTTAGTTATAAGCTGGCCATATACACCACACACGATCCGGCCTGTCAATCATGCCGTACGAAACCACGGAAAGTGAGTGGCATCCGACTTGCCTGTCAGTTTGTCATGAACAGTCCACAGTCCAAACGGAGCGTGAGTGGCGTAAGTCCAGAGTCTACAGTCCTGCCGGATAAAACGACGGAAGTTGAGTGGCATCCAGCTTGCCTGTCAGTTCGGCCTGAACA
>JAGFPH010002278.1:102603-114589 GCA_018207615.1 Philaenus spumarius | reverse complement strand
GACCTGTTTGTCTAAAATATTATATAACACTAAAGAATGGAAGAGTCGTTTAAAACACCTCATTGTAAAGACCACGAAAGAATACCGCTGAGGGACGGGCTTGTGTACACCGAGACCTTGGAAGCGCCAATCGCCATTGTGCGACGTTGTCACGTTATTCCCACGCTTCTAGCTGAACGCGGCTGGCTCAACGAATTCATAATTCTCAAAGTCAGGATTCTACTAAACAAATACGGTAGTAGGCACCAGTGAAATATGGCAACGCTGCGCGCCCACCCTATTGGCTGCAAAACGCAACGGTATTCTTTAGTGGTCTTTAATATAGGTAGCGAATTTCCGTAGGAAATATGAGCTCTGTTGCAGTGACCTTTATGGTGAGACCTCTAAGGAAGGGAGGAGTAAATGAGCACCGATCATGGTCCCCAGATCACAAAATTATATATACACTGTGTGTACTCTAATGGCCGTATTTTAAGTCCACGAAAGTAACTATTTTGTTTAGATTTTTCGCACAAGTATAAACATTTTTTTATCTACAAAAAAATAAATGTAGGATATTATTCTGCACATTTTGTTTTTTTACACGACCTTATAGCTCGCTTGGTTCCCCCAAAATCGATCAAAACGTAAAATACCATAAAAGCACCCGGATTTCCACGTGGGAGCATCTTCTGATCCGAGGCCGACGGCCGAGTTTGTACGCTGCGAGCAAAGCGAGCTTTTCCCGCTGCGAGTGGAACGAAGGAGCGCGTGAGTCTTAGGTGCAAACAAAATTCTACTAATATATTTCGTACACAGTGGCAGCTATTCAGCGCCTTCGTGAGTAGACCAATTTCCCAAATGGTTGGTTGAAACGTTTATACATTTAATTTTGAAACCGCTGGACGCACGTCGATGGTTCGACTGCGTGGTCGAATTATTTATTTCGATTTATTTTTATTATTGACATTCTCAAATCCGTGTCCCTCAAAAAACAGTTCTTAACATATCATTCAAAGTTAAACCTTAATGAGATAGGTAGCTTTTATCTTATCTACCGACTGTGAAGAAACAAAAATAGAAATGAATTTTGATTTCTCAACGCAATTTTACAATGAGGATTGCAAATCATTAAACACGCTGCAATTCATGGCGCCTGTGTAGCAGAAACACAATACGCTACTTTAGGAATTCTGTTATGGCGATATCTCAGGAACCACAAAACCGATTTAGGTAAACATTTTCATGGAGGTTCCTTATATTCTGTAAGCAACTACCAAAAATAAAAATTTCCAATACGGCTTCCAGCGAAAAAATCGGAAAACCCAAAAGAAACCTACAAAGAAAAATATAGAAATTAAGTGAAATTATTATGGTCGGAATAAAACATTCTACTGGTCAAATGTGTTTGCTCATGGTAGACTAAATTGGTTACCAAACATTATACCACACGGGCATTCGACCACATATGAAAATATGCGGACATTCGACCACACTTTTGGGGCAACTACCTGGGTTGGGTCAGTTAGGGATATGTAAATATTACTCGCCGGACAATCCACCACATTTTTAAGGAAGGGTGGGGGGAGGAAATGGAAGATATTAAAAAGGATGGTCGTAGGCCCAAGGGCTGGTGCATCCGCTACTACAGATAGTGCCAAGTAGCGTGAAGCGTCATTTGAGCATGCGCTGTAACGTCTTACCCTCTCCTACTCGACTGTGAGTCTTAAGTACAGTCACCACCAAAAGGTGTTGATATACAATCAATACGACTACATAGCATTCATGAATTAGGTAGGGCAGGCGGCTCTGACTGTACTCCGCCGCGAGAGGGAAAATGTGGTGGGAGCCGGCGTAGGAGACTTGCACACCCCCTCTTCGCGCTCCATCCTAATTGGCGCTATCTGTACTACACTAGTCTACTTCAAGATTAACTACACTACTCCGTCTCGTCCTCATAATAAGTTTTGCCAAATTAGTTTATTATATCACAGGTAAATCTCATTTACGGGTATGTTTGTAAACAAAAACTTCACAACGTAATAAGTAATAAGTATCATTTAACCTAACCTAACCTTATCCAAAAGGTGACACTTAACGAAAAATCATAAGAAAATCAATTTACCGACCATCCACTTTAATATCTTCCAACCCCCCTCCTCCACCCTTCTTTAAAGGTGTGGTGGATTATCCGGCGAGGAATATTTACATATCCCCAGCTGACTCAACCCAGGCAGTTGTCCCAAAAGTGTGGCCGAACGTCCACTGTGGTCGAATGTCTATGTGGTCAAATGTCCGGTCACCGACTAAATTGTGCCCTTTCCGATTTTGAAAAAAAAAACTATTTTAAAAACTGTGAAGTATCTTCCTGCACAAAGAGAGAAAAAAAGAAACCTTTAAATTTTTAAGTACTAATATTTGTATCCATAAAATTATTTTTACACAAAAGCCACAATTGATACACTCTTCATTTCTGAGTAAATGTTGATGATTTCCTGAAAAAGCGAGGGAAAACATTACTCACTTTTTGACGGAAACAGCTGTTCACGACAACTTAGCTGCATACTGATTAAATCTGTGGCATAAATCTGTGAAGCACCAAAGTTTGCTTGTACTTGTATCGAATGTTATATATAAGGCGCTGCAACGTAGTTACCCGTTCACTTCACAATAGACCAGGGCAATCACTTGTAGGTCATGCACATCCGTTGCAGTTAATGGTTGTGTAATAATTTTCGAACTGGATTAGCTATAGCATAGTGGAAGCTGCAGATCGAGTACTATTTTATAACTGAAACAAACTGCAGCTGCTCCTCACTTGTCCGTGCTACTGAACACATCCAGTACATACTAATATTATAAAGAGGTAACATTTGTTTATTTGTAGGGGGTAATCTCTGGAACTACTGAACCGATTGAAAAAAATTGTTTTACTAATAAAAAGCTAAACTATCCCTGAGTAACACAGGTTATAATTTATTTTTTATTTCAATATTTGTAAATTCGGTCGGAAAAAATCTTAGGTTAGGCTTAGACTGATGAATTACCATAGCAACCAATTGAACAAATTACGAGATAAAACAGCTGTTTGCTCTAACATTTCCATTAACTCGTGATTTCATACTATGAAGCAACTATTTTTTGTATTTCTAACTTTTAGGTTAGGTTTTTATTAAAGTGTAGACCTGAGCCTTGCTGGTTCTTTTAAACTTTATTATAACTGCTGTTATAAAATAAAAGAAATAATTTGATTCAAACATTTAAAATTATTTCCCATCTTAGCTTTATCCTATACTCTAATACGAGCAATGTCTGTTTGTTTGTTTGTTGGTTTGTTTGTGTGTTTGTACGAGCAATCTCGAGATCCAGCGCAAGGATTTTGCTGAAACTTTGGGATTAGAGGCTTTTGGGACTAAAAAATCGATTGGTAAAAACCACTACCTCAGGAAAACTCGTATTTTTCTGAAAAACTCATTTGAAAATTGAAAATTTTTAACATTGGGGTTATGTAATTTAAAATCAATAGGATACATATGACAAACATCAGCTGTTTCCTATAATATTTCCATCAGCTGTCTCCTATAATTTTTTTTTTTTTTTTTTTTAAAGGTTAGAATTGTTTTAAGCTTGAAATCAGCTGACCCGTGCTAATATTTCGCGAGTTATGAGTAGGCCTACAAAACAGTACTTACCTGATTTGTATTTACATACATTTTCCTATAAAAAAAAAACACAATTAACAAAAATACCGAGTAATGCTCGGTCGCCCAGGTACTGGTTATTATTAATCCTACACCTTTATTATAAAGAAAACATAACATGATTATGTGTATAGAAGGTTCCAACGGGGTTAGCGTGCGGTGCACGCAGAGGTTTCCCCTAGTTTCAAATATAAATCCATACTTGTATCAGTTAAATATTAACAAACTAAAATGATTCGACCGCGCAGCTGACCGCTGACATGTGTTGAGCGAATTTCCAAAATTAAGTTATATGTTTCAGGGTTTCAACTATTTGGGAAATTGGTCCACTCACGAAGGCGCTGAATAGCTGCCGCCGTGTACGAAACCAATTAGTAGAATTTGCTTGTACTGCAGCCTCCAGCCGCGTGGCTCACGCGTTGCTTCGTTCCGTTCGCAGCGGAAACACTTAGTTTGCACCTCGATCTTGCGTCTTGGGATTATGGACTGAACTTTGCGAGTTTGCACCTCGACCTTGCTGCCTCGGATTATGGACTGAACTTTGCGAGTTTGTACCTCGACCTTGCTGCCTCGGATTATGGACTGACCTTTGCGAGTTTGTACCTCGGCCTTGCGTCTATCAATTTTGATAAAATTTGGCTTATTTGTAGCCCTGAATGTACCCTACCATATGCAAAAAACAGCATCTTTCTAAAAATTCTCGTTTATTTAATAATAATAATAACTGATTTTTGGGGGATTTTGGCCAAAAAGGGGGTTGTTTTTCAAAATTGTTCAAAATCTTTTTTCGTGCATCTATACAGGCCTAATTGACATGTTTGGTGCAAATTTGTTCGAAATCGATGGAATAGTTTAAATAATAATAATAATATAATATGGATGTGTGTTACATGCATCTAATATTTTCCGTGGTAACATTTTTTACTTTTGCAATTCCAAATAACCACCTCCTATGCTACTCTTGGAAAGGTATAAAGTTTCAACTGGGAGAAAGTATGTGGCAGTTATTTGGTACCGTATATTACTATTGGGAGTCGACAAACGTGCCCAGTTATGAATAACAAAGCAAGGTGGTATCAACCCAAAGTCCAGTACCTGGGAATTCCAGAGGGCATAGCTTTATACTAATTACTATGTTTTATAACTTAGATTGAGTGATCTACTGGATTAAACCCTTGTAAAAAATAACAGATGTATCATCTTTAATATTTTAATGTTATTTAAATGGGGAAAAATTGTAACTTTGATTGGCCATTGTGTTGGATAGAGTCAATATACAGAGCTGCGCTTTGCGGCAATCTTCCTCTTTTATCAAGGCCTTTAAAATGAGATGTCACTCAATTGGGGTTCTCATTTAAAATTTTCGATTTTGGGGAGGGGTTGAAATTTACTATACTCCAAAAAAAACTCAATTTTTGGTCATGTTAACAATCCCCAAAGCAAATCTGTCTATTTCCATTAATACAAAAATAATAGGGGGGGGGGGGTTCTTTTAAGACACCTGGTATACATACAAAGTTTTTAATGACTCCCCAAAACGTGTTCTGGGGACCATGATCGGTGCTCAGTGACCACTCTCAACCTTAGATCGCACCATTAGGGTCACTGCAGTAGCTCATATTTCCTATAGAAATTCGCTAAAAAAAAACGCACAAAAACCACGGACAGATTCATTTGATACACAGCAGAAAATCTATAATTTTCTCATTCGTCTTAAAACTGTAACAAAAGTTCTGTTAGGTAGCCAGGCATGACAGAAAACGTGTCGCATTTAAACACTTAAAGACCTGAAATATACTTTGGAGAACAAAACAAAAGATCGTAAATTTTAATCGTATTCAAACTAACGATTTAAACCCAAATGTATTAAATACAGCCGTTTATGCAAAACTTTATTGTTGTGCATTTTAAAATTTACTCTAATTGTCATCGTCAGTAGGCCTATTTCTGTCAACTAACAGAAGCTAAAACGTTTATGATTCTATTAAAATAGCAATAATTCAGACCAATAGCCCGAGACAGATCATGCCCTATAATACATGTCAGAAAACTGATGGACGAAATCAACTGTTATATTTTATGTTAACGAATAAATCAATCAATACAACCTTGCGCACGCTCTATACTCTTTTGTTACGCACGGACGTACGTACACACGCTTTTACAGGAGTTGATTACACCTTGATCAACATTTCTATGTAGGTCAAATTTAATAAAAGCTGTTGGTATTGTGATAAAGAACATTTTCATTTACCACACTTTAAAATATTTTGTAAATTTTAAGTTTTAATAATGTTAAGAACAAAAAGATATAAAGTCGCTGAGATCATGTAGTGTAGAGTTGAAGTCTCATTTAATTAATGAAGGCAAGGAAGCCATAAGAAAATGCTAACATCAGTGGAGAGCAGGGGATCTTAGTCACGTGCATTAGGTATGGCATAACGTGGAGCATAATGGACTTTCGAACAAGCAAAGTCACTGGTAACGAAGTAGTGACAGGCAGCAACAAGTCGATTCAAATTGTTTTTTATTCATTCACAATATTGTGATTCCTACTTCCTAAGTAAGACGAAAAAATGAGCCGTCATTCGACAATGTAGGACTAATGTATCAATTGTTTGCAAATTATAGTGTAACAGAATTTCTTGGAATAGCAGGCGGATGCCGGCAGTTCCGGGTGGCCGCTTCTAACAAAGGCATTGTTTGTCAACAGGTAATTAGGAAGGTCCGTTCTACCTGAGGGGGTGTCTCTCTACGTTTTGAGGCAACTATACTGTTGATTTTCAATGACCCCACAGAAAGAAATCAAGAGGATTAAGGTCAGGTCTATTTTACCTGGTGCGCTTGAAGCAGTTTACACTTCAAAAAATATATTGTAAGCTTTTTTAAAAAAATGTTTTGTACTGCCATTTTGAATGTGGTTCCCCATCTGTCGCACCCCGTATTTAAAGTTCTATAGTCGTCTAAATTATTGGTTTAATAGTTCAACTGACAACACAATGGATCGCGTGATTACTACTAAGGAACGGGCTATTTATTTGAGCGAACATCAAGGAGAAGATTCTTGCTAATGCTAACACGACAAGTGTAGGAGGCTTTACATGACCATGATTTGTATTAGCTTACAGCAGTTACCTATTTACACTATTATCATAATTTACACACAGGAAGTCCGATAACATTGTTTACAATACTTTTAGAGTTCACGTGTTTGATAATTTTATCTTTGTTTAAACACGTTTTCCTAGTGTGTGAAAACATTATTAAAACTCCAACGGAAGGATAATCTTAGCTGTTCAACACTCAGAGTTAACTACTGTACTTCAAATTACTGGCGTAATTATCCACGTATTGTATAATTTTAAGTAGTAAATAAACGTACACTTGTCCCCACTAGGAGACAAAATCTCGCGATTGTCTATTAGTACAGTAAAATTAGACAGACCCAAACTGGGGATCCAAAAAACGCAAATGTCTGATTGTTGGAAGTTGTTCATTACCCTTTTATTTCCTCTAACTGTGGTAAAAAGTCTCCACCATAGTGTCGAGTATGGGGGTGGGAGGTGTAAAAACAGTGTGTTTTCTAGGTTTTTGCAAATATCTCGAAAACCCTTCACTTTACAACTTAGTTCTATACGTCGTTTTGCTGCGATCAATAATGTTTGAGATATAGAAGGAGTAAAGTAAGATATTTCTGTAGGTATGGTTGAAAACGTGTTTAAATTAACAATTTCACGACGATTTACCGTATAATTAACATTAGGAGGTGTGTTTTTATAATACAGTTTAGCAAGCAAGTGGTTGAGTGTTTGATGGACCCTGTGCTCTAAATATGGTAAAAAGTCTCCACCGAAATAGCGTCGGATTTGGGGTATGTGGTTGTAACGGGTTCAAGGTGGTGCGAGACTAAATCCCGGAGGCGACATCCTGCCGTTCACCGAAGTCAGAGTCTGGTACGTATGTTCCGGCTGCAATGCCCTCAAGTCCGTAGCGTCTCTCATGCTCGTTACGCTCACGGATGTCGGCGATATCTTTCCCAGCCTCAACAGTTCCGAGTCGTCATGAGGATGAACTACTATAACCAAAAGGTTTTCGTGTTTGCTGGTATCACTAGCTAGGTTTCCGCCCTCCTACACCGATAGATCGTCCCCGCCCTAGTTCTTCTTTGACGTCGCTACGGTTCCAAAAGATGCTAACTCTGCGAGCGACTCTTGCGAAGTGATTGAGGGATCCATCCACTATAGTCTGTATGAAGTAACCTGTCTCCTGACCCTCCGTCTACCTGGGACAGGCCTTCGCCATTCACCGGCAATATACGACGCCCGCAGCGGTTTTCCTAATTAGTCACCTTTTAGCTTCCCCACTATCTTTGTTACCCGAATCATAATTTCCGAAATTTTATCAAAAATTTGAGAAGTACAAAAAACATAAGATCAACGATACTAAACAAGGGCAAATTTGATAAAAAAAAAAGAAACAATATAGAGGTAATAAGAAGTGTATAGGTAATCTGTGATTGTAGTGATTATAGTGATGTGCGATACGATACGTATCGATACAATGGCTTCCGATACACGATATGTTGTATCGATACAGAGCTATTCGATACGATACGTGCATCGTGATACTTGGGAACGATACATTTGTTGCGATACGCTGTATTCACAGTCATTCGATACACCTTACCGATTCGTCCGATACAGTTAAGTTTAAGTATTTTTGCTCATTTTGTTGACAAAGCCACAAACAGAATAGAAATAGAGTCAAAGACAGATTGCAGAGTATAAAGACGAAAGAAAGAAGCTTCATACTTTTTACGTTCTTAGTTCCTTGGATAATAATACTGTGTGTGTTTATAGTAGTTTGTGTATAATTTAAAATCATATTGTTGTTCGTTTTTACATATTGACTTGTTCTCTATATTATACGTGTTTTTAGTGTTTCTGTGTTTGACTAGTCAATATTTTGTGTTTATAATTCCCATCGCCATTTAGTATTATCTTATTCGGTTCGGACTGGCCTAAACCTTAAAATAGTTGTACGATATGATGCAGGATACCTTCCAGGCAATTGAAACAAAGTTGGGCGTAAATTTACTATTCGACCCTCGGCTTATATTTTTGCAGACAATAACGTTGTTTTACATTCTACTGTTAAATGTTGAATACAGGTAAAACATTCTGTGACTATACTACACGCGCTATAACTTTGCACTTGGGATTTTTGGAGTTTACTGTGAAAATGGTATCGGCAACGTCGCACTGTTGAGACGAGCGGATGTGTCTTTACGCGCTGACTCACAGGTGCACTTCCTGAGAAGGCTCTTTCGAAATTGCAAATTATTATTTTTTTCTTCTGATACATTTTTCAATATTTCTTATCATAACATGTTTGGTCATACTTTGCTGATAATAAATATCTAAAATGTATTAAAATTGGACAATTATAAGTATTGTTGCACAGGGTGATTCAGAAAAGCGTAGCGGGCTTTGCAGATTCAGATTCTACATGCAAAAATAAGTCTAAAATGTAGTATAACATTTTTTCGATTTCGGCTTAGTTTAGTCGTAATTCGCCATTTTGTTTTTTTTACAAAAGTTCACTGTAACTCTGGAAATAGATAAGAAATAAAGTTCAAATTTAGAATAATCATTTTATATGTTACAATTAACAAGTATACCAAACACAAAGAATTTATTTTTATAATTTTCAAAATGGCGGCCGTTACAAATTTTTAACGTGGAATATCTTAAAAACCGTTAACTTTACAAAAAAATTACAAGAGACAAAATATTTTTATTTTTTAACGACAGACAGTAGTTTTTTTTGTAGTTTCAGTAGGTCAAAGGATAACCGAGTTATCGACAAAAACATAATTTCTTGGTAATTGTCTACAACAAACAAAATTAGCCTAAAATCATATTTTTTTAAAATTTAACAAAGTTTTTAGTTAATTTTGTAGCGGGCTATGCAGATTCAGATTTTACATGCAAAAGTAAGTCGAAAATGTAGTATAACATTTTTCGGTTTTGGCTTAGTTTAGCCGTAATCCGCTATTTTGTATATAAAAAATTACTTTGTATTGTACTTTTTACAATAAGATATTTAATGTCAGCAGGTTAAAAACGACATTTTTGAAAGTTTATATTATTTTAAATTTATTATTTTGTTAATAGTATTTGTTTTATATTTAAATGTTAATTTTTCCGCAAAACGATCACAATATATTTAGTTTACCCTTTTTCCAATACTATTAGTTGTCTGATTACAAACATTTTTATATATTATTTCTTGTTAGAAAATTATCTTTAAGATGCATAGTCATAATGAACTTTTCATTAAGTTTTGAAGAAAAAGTGTAATTTTACTAGAAGCCTAGTTGTGAGTCATCGTCCAACCGGATACATTTGATAAGTGGGATGGGGTAGCGAGCCGACCCGCAGCGTTGCCAAACTGTGCAAGTCCCAAGTGAAAAGTTATCGCGCGCGGGGTATAAAGACTATAAGTTAGAACTTTAGGCAATTTTTTTCCTTTTATTGTTGCATTTCTGTTGCCGTAGATCGACCGTCGAATAGTAAATTTAAGTCCAAAGTTTAGAGCATTAGAAACTAAAAACAATTTAAATGGTTGAATTAAGTTTACGAGAAAGGGGAGTTGGTTAACTTTGACAGTTCAAATGAGTATTATTCAGTTAAAGGAAAAACTACCCCCTTCCTCCCCCATCGTTACGATACAGGATACAGTTCAATTCATACGATATTTTATCGATACAACACGATACTGTATCGATACAATGGGTATCCGATATTTTACTGCATCGATACTCGACGTTCCGATACGTATCGATTCGCTGTATCGATACATGGGCCTGTATCGCACATCACTACGACACTACAGAGCGTAATATAGTAGTTCCGAGTTCACTCAAAGACATGTTTAGCCCGGCATGCGTGGATACATCTGACGAATCGATCGCCTCAACCGACCTCTCCTTCATAGATTGCTGCTCGCCATTTACCCCATATCTTGCATCTTTATTCATAAGGATAACGCACTAAATTCACATCGAATCGATCACTGCGATCACTAACGCACTATAAACGCACTTTTTACCGTCCGTAAAACCCTCCGGTCGATTATTATACGCTCAAAAATTTCCCGAACATATTATTTTCTCCGGTCGACGGACGTTCATGTTTGTGCGGTAACCTACTGCATATATCCCCCCAAAAAAGTATAGTTTCACGGTTTTTGTTGTTTAAATAATTCTACAATAAAATATTGTTTCCGAAGGTGGTATTTTCAACTACAAACTATTCCCCATGTCGTAACGCAATCGGTTTGCTGTTAAATTTTTTAACATAAAACAACTCTATTGACCGGTCTATATAGTATAAATTGCATTTACAAGTAACATAATATGATTTATAAGAATCCATTAGACTACCAATATTATGTATGGACAAAATGGTAAAGTTTTACAATGCATGTCCGGTTTTACCTGACTAAAACCTCGTTTATCCGAAAATTCGGTTTATCCGGACAAAATTTCGAAAATGTTTTTTAATGCTGTAAATATTTTGTTATACAGTAATTGAGCTCGTCACCACAACTTCCCTTGATTTACCGTTACAATTTTATAACGTATTGTTTTGTAAGAAAAATACAACACAATGCAATAAATGTACAGTAATAATAATTCGATCACGCAGCTGAAACGCTGACGTGAATCGAGCAAATTTCCAAAATAAGGTTTATAGGCCTATTAGTCTGTATACAGTAACTTGGCGTCTGTACCCTTGGCTTGAACATTAGGCGTGAAAAAAGTATCTGAAAGAGTGGCCGCAGCGTGTAACATTTCTCCGCGAACTTTGTGTAGGATTAAATTACAGTTGAAACAGACAATGGCAGATGAAGTGGAAACCTCTTTCCGCTGATTGAAAACAACTATTACGTGTCACTAAAAAAGTTTCAAGTTAGAAAATGATATGAAATAAATAATACACGCTAAACAATTATGTTGTTTATATTTAATTTCCTAACAATGTTAAATAAGACTGAAGTAATGAACAAACATGTGGTTACATAAATAGATTTTACAAACGTCGTGTTTGGTATCATTTTTCTTATAGTGCAGTGGTTAACCCAGTAGGTGACTAATTATTGAAACAGATGTGTGAGAGGTATCTTCCATTTTGCGGTCAGTCCATTTACCGGTCAGTCCATTTACCGGTCAAGTGTGGGGGTGAGGAGGCTCTAGGGGGGGGGAGGTTTTCCATTTTGCGGTCAGGTTTCGATTCCTAGAA